>CM071871.1:40834749-40988464 GCA_036759665.1 Gynandropsis gynandra | reverse complement strand
GAGTATCGAAGAAGTACTTAAAACAGAGTGAATGCAGTTCACAGAGTTTTAAGTGTACTTAGAGCGATACAGTGAGAAATCGAGAGAAACAATTAGCGTTTATTTACATCTAACTCAGGGGGAGTTATCTGCGGAAATCTTTAGTGCATTGTAAAGAAAAGACAAATGTACTTGAAAGATTGATTCGTAAATAAAGCTGGTATTGTTTTGGTATTTTTTGGTCTTCTTGAATTATCGATTCACTAATTGTCTTCTACAAGTTTTCAATATCCTAATGTGAGTTGCACTGCTTCTTTTCCTTTCTTCTGGTTGTTAGTTGGTTGGTACGAACTCACAATTTAAGACTGGATTTTTTTGGGTGAGTAACAGTCGTTAACAATGTTTCCGCATTTGGGTTGTAGTTTAATTTTGTGGGAAGGCTTCTGGGTCCTAGAGGCAACTCGCTGAAGCGAGTGGAAGCAACTACAGGTTGTCGTGTCTACATAAGAGGAAAAGGGTCAATTAAGGATCCTGACAAAGTAAGAAATGCATACATTTCCTCGGTTTCTCTTCTTCTTTTGATTGTGTGTTATTCATGTCGCGTTGTTCTGTTTGTTGTAGGAAGAGAAACTGCGGGGGAAGCCAGGCTATGAGCATCTCAATGAACAGCTGCACATCCTGATCGAGGCTGATCTTCCTGCCAATCTTGTGGATATTAGACTGCCACAGGCGCAGGGCATTATTGAGGAGTTGCTCAAGCCTGTGGTATGTCCTTTAACCTCACTTCTTTTTTCTTATGTGGGGGTGATGATGTTGTATCAATTTCCCAACAGCACATGCATCTTTCGAGTAAAAGCTTCTGATGCATTACATGGGGCTTAAATCTATATGCAGGATGAGACACAAGACTACATCAAGAGGCAGCAACTGCGAGAGCTGGCCATGCTGAATTCAAACCTTAGAGAAGACAGTCCAGGGCCTAGCGGTAGTGTCTCTCCTTTCAATTCAAACTCGATGAAACGGCCAAAGACGGGGCGCTAAGAGAATGATATTAAAGCATAGGGAGGGATGAAAAGATATTCACCGCAAAGTAAAAGGGTAGCCTAACAGGTCTTGCTCATGTTCTTCTCCTTTTTAGGAAGTGAAAGAGAAGAAGAGAAAAGGAGGAAGAAAATAGTTAAAAGAGTTTGAAGAATTGTAAAACGACAAAAAGATACATTCATTGGATTTATTAATGTGTTTGATTAGTGTTATGGGAATGTATATTTATTTAATGTTAACATGTGCAAAGTCTTTCACTTTGAGCTTATAATATATACAGATGAGGGATATGAAACCTTACGCACCGCCAGTCGTGGTCAGCCCACTACTAAGGTCGCTTCCTAAGAGGCTTGAGGACTCGTAATTGATCGAAGAAGAAGAAGAAGCAGATGCAAGCAACGACTCTGTTTCTGTAGTCACGACTCTTGGTCCCGTCTCGGGCATCCCTTGAACCACCCCCTCCAGCTCCTTCACCACCTCCCACATACTCGGCCGCTTCTCTTGCTCATCGTGGCAACACCTCAGAGCCAAAGCCCCAAACTTTTCCACGCTGTCAAAGGAGCACGACGTCCCCATTTTCTTGTCTACCATTGACATGATCTTACCCCTCTCATGTGCTGCCTTCACCTGTTCACAAATCTTCTCTATTACGTTACATCATTCCTCTATGCATCGCAGTTTCAGCTTGTAACATACCTCTCGAACAATGTTTTTTCCGTGCGATATCGCGTGCATACCCGTCAGTAGCTCCAGGAACACAACTCCAAGGCTGTACACATCGCTTTTGTCTGTCAACTTGTGTGTCAACAAGTATTCCGGGTCGAGATACCCCTGCAATGATGCAAATTAGCAACTCTGAGAGTATCCGCCATCCCAAGCACATATATATCAATGATTACTCACTGGCGTGCCACGGACGACGGTTGAAACATGTTTAGGTACGTCATTTTCATCTTCCAAAACAGGAGCAAGGCGGGAGAGTCCAAAGTCTGCAACTTTGGCATTGAAATTGGCGTCGATGAGGATGTTGCTGGCCTTGACATCTCGGTGGAACACCGGAGGATCCGCTTCAGTGTGAAGGTAGAGAAGTCCCTTGGTTGCGCCCAGCGCAATGCTGAGCCTTGTACCAAAGCTCAACACTTTGGAACCGGACAACCAGTGTCGCAGGGTTCCATTGGGAACGAACTCGTAAACCAGCATCTGCACATTCATCAACACCATTACTATAATAAAGAACAACGTGTCAAGCACTTAGAACTACTGAAGCGGGTCGTCACAATAACCGATTCTGTACTGAGCATTTAGAACTACCTGCTCGCCTTCTTCGTCGCAATAACCGATTAGCGAAACGAGATTGCGGTGATGTAACCGCGACAGCAATTCTATTTCATTCAGGAACTCCTTTTCACCTTGCAAAGACTCCTCATCTGCTCGTTTGATCGCAGCGATTGTTTTATCTGACAAGATGCCTCTGTACACCTTTCCATAACCCCCACACCCAATCAATGTTGAACTGCTGAAATCATCGGTGGCCCGTGCTAGTTCTCTGCGACTGAATTCTCTGACACCCTCAATCTTCAAAGAAACTTTCGAGGCTGACGGAACAACAAAAGTCACTGGTTTAGTTAGAGAGATGGAAATGGAAGAAAGAAGAGAATGGCAAACACTTACGTGACCGTCTTCTTCTAGATATTTCACGCTGATGCCAACTACGTCTTTTGAGGACCAAAGCTGCAGCTATTGCGGAAAATGCAACAGCAGTGACCACTGCACCTGCAGTTATTATGCCCAGAACTCTCCGGCTCATGCCAGCCCTCTCAGCGTTAAACTCAACTGAGACAATGAGAAGGATCCCCGTTATAACAACATTTACTTGATCAAGAAAAGGAAATAACACTTTGTTTTCATGATTAGAGACGCACCATATGAGTAAGGTCCCGAGAGAGTGAAGTTGAGCAGTTCATATGGGCCAAAAAAGTCACTGCCAGGGAATCTCCATGAGGTGAATATGCCTCGGATTCGTCGAACCTCGCTCTCGTTAAATGTCCTTGAATAGCTGTCGTCGACTCTCGGGAAGAGTTTCAAATACATCCTCAGACGAGGCCCTTCTTCCCACTGATACGAATCTATCCAGAATTGATACAGCTTCAGGTGAAGAGAAGTGGTCACATAGTCCTCAAACTGATGGACATATGGAGGGAAGTATGAAAAACTAGGACTTTTGAGCCGATATCCAATCCGAAGAGGCGCTGCGCAGAAGCATCGCAATGGGGATGCTAGATTGTATTCATAGAAATCAGAAGTAGGGCAGGATTGAGCAAGACAGTCCACCGAATAATTTGTCGACTTGGTTGATATCCAGTCTTTTCCATCAGATCCACAGAATAAGGCTATGTTCAATATGTTGCCATTCTCGCATATGGGGTTACCATCGAGCCTGTAAATGAATACAATTTTCAAACTAAAAAGTCTAGGACTTTACACAGACAGGCTCAGAGCATACCTCAAAGTGACACTTGCTGGTGGATTTAGATCTCCCTGAAGACTTGAAAGGGAATTATTCCTCAGATCTCTGCATGGAACACAAGTAAAAGGGAAGCATCAGAGCAATTAATGGCAGTGTTGTAAAAGGAATCACGGGTTTTACAGTCTAAGTCTGGCGTTTGTATGGAAAGAGATCTTCTGCCATAGAGAATCGTGGACAGCACCGGACAAGTTGTTGTTCTTCAGCGATCTGCGGCATATGAAATAAGGAAAGGCTCATCTCTTTTGAATTTATTAGAACAGATGAGAAAAGAGAAACAGAAACATCATCTTGTAAGTGAAGTCTCACAGCTTCTGAAGCAGAGGAAGATCCGATAAGCTTTCCGGGATAGATCCGTCTAGTCTGTTGTCTGACAGATCACTGCAAGCAACCAGAAGAAAAGTCACAGGAAGCAGAGCAGAATCAAAAGGAGAGATGAATAAAATGTGTATAAAGCATACATAGTCGTCATGGCCTTGGAAAGAAGCTTAGGAGGTATAGGCCCTGTGAGCTCATTCCAGCTAAGGTCCCTGCATAAGAGTTGGGGATAACATTATCTGAAAGACGAACAAATGTACCCCAAAACATCACAAATTTACCCCGACTTACAGGTAATTGAGATTAGGTATGCCGCTAAAATCAGGAAGACCCCCTTCCAAACTGCAATTCCTAAGACTCCTGTAAAAGCATGGTCAGCTTTCTTTGTGAAACTCCATAACAATAGGTCAATATCCAATATACTCACAGCTTTACTAGTCTGGAAAAGTTTCCATATGTAGGTGGAATGATGGATCCTCTGAAATTGTTATTATCCAGTTGGCTGCAGAAACATGAGAGAACCATAGCTGTGGTGTGGAGTGGATCCAACAAGTAGTAATAATAGGAGGTAAAAGAATGAAGGAAGGACATACAGAATTCGAAGGTTTGGCAATGCAGAGAGTTGTGGAGGAAGAATGCCGGACAAGTTATTGCTATCAAGCAGCCTGGACAAGTTTGGCTTGCAGCATTAATATTAATAATGCACCACATCAAAACATGGAGACAAGAGAGAATGTGGGAAAAGACTCACAAGTGAAGGATGTTGGTGAGATGGGCCAGCTCAAGAGGTATTTCACCGCTTAAGGAGTTATTATTGAAGTGACTGTAAAAGGCCAGAACCACAACCTGTGAGATAAAACTGTAAACACCATCTGAGATTGGAATCAGGGTTTTGTCTAGCTTGATGGTCAAACTCACAGGTGTTTCACGTTTCTCAAGTTGGAAAACGACTTGGGTATTGTTCCACTTATGCTGTTCTCGTCTATCTGGAACCTGTTCAAGCTTGAAAGATGGCCCAGCTCAGAAGGTAAAGACCCTGAAAGTTGGTTCCCATTGAGCAGCCTGTCCACATACAAAGACATGTTGTTTAGAAAAAGAAGAAAGAGAAGGGTGAAGCAAAGCCTCGCATGTCCAACTTACAAGAGTTTCATGGATGATATCTCTCCTATCTCCTTTGGGATGGAACCACTTAAATTGTTCCACATAAAATTTCTTCGCAAAGGCAACCGGAAAGAGAGACTGGCGTCAGTAGAGAGACAAAGCTTCAGAATTCACTTTTAGGAGCTTGACATCTTACAGTATTTCAAGATGAGAGAGTTTTCGGAGCTCAGGCGCTAAATTGCCGGAGAGATTCATATTCATCAAGCGGCTGCATGAGAGCAGAAGGAAGAAGAGTGAGTGCAGGAAGGAAAGTGAGGAAAGACAGAAAAGAGAGTAAAAGCAAGACATACAGTTGGCGGATATGTAGGTAGCCATCAGTACCAATCTCATGAAAGCACAAAACTCCAGTCCAGTTTGATGTGCAAGGATCTCCCTTGTTCCAGTTCCTTAAATTCTTCATGGGATCAATCAATCTTCTCTCAACTGATCGTAAACCATAGACTGCAAATGGAACAATAAGCTGTCAAACCCTGATCTTCCTCGAAGTAAATTGTATGCGAGAGTTGGGTGACCTTCTGAAGGATGTGTTTTGTGTGCAGCCGAGGGGAGACCAAAGCAAGAAAAGGAAAGCACGAGTAGATATGCATAAACTGTGTGAGACGACAGCATGAGGCCCTACAAAATGGAACTGCATAAGAAGAAGCGCAAGTTACAGAAGTTACAGAGGAGGGGAGAGATGATATTAAGCTATCAATAAATTGGGAGGACAAGATTCATAAGACTCCAAAAGTCCATAATTCAAGCCTCATATTCAACAGCGGATGACACCGCATTCATTAGCATAAAGCCGAGAGATCATTCACCTTGCTGCTTGGTCAAGTCTCCAGGATGAGATGAGACAGACCATACAGACCCAAGATTCGTCTTCTCCTCCAGAAAAGGGGGGTGTGGAATTTTCTTACCTAACAAAAAGGGAATCGGATAGCACAAATTCTGAAATCAGCGAGAAGTCAAGAGACGCGGACTGCAAGGCAACGCAGATGCCGGGCATTGGATGAGAATGACCACACGGATAATGGTGGGTTTAGAACGGCGAGAGAGACGATATCACCTTCATGCCTGCTTCTTCCTTTTGATGTTTAGTCAAATAGTATAAACAATTTTGACAATTTCGAACCCTCCAATTCTCAGCAATTCAGACCTCCATGTCCAAAGGTCGCCTGAAGAGGGTGAAACCCAGAGGCGCAGTCTGCTGGGCCCCATTGATTGTTTTAAAATAGAAAGTCAACCACAATTATTACAAGCCAGACGAGACACGATATGTACAGGAAGACTAACGCATTTGAGAAAGCTCACTTCCCATGAACTGCGTAAACTGAGTTGGAAGCTGAGGACTCTGCTGCCAAACCTGACGTTCCTGATAGGAGGGCCTCCAATCATCAGGCTCTTTAAGCCACGCATCTGAGACATCTGTGGTGGAAGATAGCCAGACAGGTTTGTTGTTGTCCATCAAGCTGCAAAGAGTACACGGAAAATACAGAATACTCCGGTGGAATCAGGCCGCTGATGGAGTTGTTGTTCATATTGTTCTGCTGCCAAAGACTATATATGCACGTTGAATGCCGATGATATGTTGGAGGAATCATCTCACAAGTGACTTTTGGGTACTTTTCTCCAGAGATGTTGTTGTAATCAGTTTGAAATATTAATCTAGCTCTGCTGCCTGTAAATTCAACACAGAATATGATTTGCATGCATAAAGGGGAGAGAGAGAAGCAATTTGGGCAGGGACTTGGGCGCTGAGGTTGTCTCCACCACCACACAAGGACATAAACATGGATGACCAAATACTTATTATTATAACTAAGGTTGTCGGGGTAGGCCCAATTTGAATTAAAAGCCCATTAGCATAGAGGGGAGAGAGAGAAGCAGAACGCAATGAATCCAAAGGTTGCAGACAAGACAGTTGCAGAGGAGTTAAATGGAGTGAGGAGGAGTCAAAGGAGAGAGAGAGAGAGAGAGAGACATCGAGATTTGCGATTATACGTGAAACGAGAGCGTCGGCGTCATTCAGAAGCTTCCCATATCCCAATTTCATGGTGTTGATGGTGGCAATGCTCATTCCATATTCTCCCCTCTTTTCTTCTTTTCTCTTTCTCGACCAAAACGTCTCCTTCACGAAATGCCGTTGTTAAAGTTTCTTCCTTTCCCCTTCTTATTCTTCTTCTTATCTGCATCACACTCTCACTCCCCTCGCACTCTCTCCCCCTCCACCTCCAGGTTTCTCTCTCTCTCTCTCTCCTCTTGCCTTTCCCTTTTTAGTTTCGCCTCTCTCCGTCTGCTTAAGCTCAGCTGTGGAACTAGTGACAATCTGTGTGAAAAGGGCATGTCAAAACCCTAGCTTTAGAATGTTATCTAATACTCTGCAGATCTGCAGCAATCATCCCTCCCATTTGCCCTCGTTTTTCTCAATGGGGTTTCGAAGATTGTGTTGAAGTATGATTCAGACTCCGGAACTCGAACACTGAGTCCGGGTTCTCTCTTAGTATCTATCTAATGGTTTCAGGAAAGCTTCCTTTTTTGCTTTACTTGGCATATCTTTGCACTTTGTCTCTCCGCTATGTAGTAATAATTGAACAACCTGCAGCTTTTACTTTGTGGGGGGAATGAATGAATGAATGGGTTAAGATTTTTCTCTCTTTTTTTTTCTTTTCATAAGATTTTTTTTTTTTTTCTTTTCAATTACGCCCATAAGCCATTCCATGAAATATATGTGTATATATAAAAAAAATGATGTTTTTTTAGTATTATGGCAGGTAAAGCTTCGGCCAGAGCCTGAGACTGTGTTGATGATGGCGTGGTCAGTTGTTGTTGTGATCTTTTGCCTTTGGCTCTCGTCTATTGTTCCCAACTCGAGCGCAGACATAGAATCGGACAGGGAAGCCCTGCTTGAATTTGCATCTCTAGTTACTCATGGCCGCAACCTCAACTGGAACATCTCCAATGCTATCTGCGATTCTTGGACTGGAGTCACATGCACCCAGAACAAAACTCGAGTAGTCGCTCTCCGTTTGCCTGGATTTGGACTAAATGGACATATACCAGAGAATACTCTTGGGAAGCTAGATGATCTCAAGATCCTTAGCCTACGATCCAACAACCTTCGTGGCAACATTCCATCCGATCTTCTCTCCCTTCCTTTCCTCCGTTCACTCTACCTTCAGGGCAACAACTTCTCTGGTAATATCCCTTCTGGGCTTTCTTCTCGCCTTGTTTTTCTCGATCTGTCCTTCAACTCGCTCTCAGGAAATATACCCGCTACTCTGCAAAACCTCACACGGCTCACTGGTCTGAACCTGCAATACAACTCTCTCACTGGCCCAATCCCTTACCTCCCTCCAACCATAAATCACTTGAATTTGAGTTTCAACAACTTGAATGGGTCGGTTCCATCTTCTATCAAGACCTTCCCGGCTTCCTCCTTTGAAGGTAACCGTCTTTTATGCGGCCCTCCTCTAGATCCGTGCTCGGAAACTGCAACTGCACCAGCTCCTTCTCCATCTTATCTTAATGATAAGTCCAACTCAGTTCTAACCACGGGAGCTATCATTGGTATTGCCTTTGGAGGTTCGTTCGTGTTGTTTCTCTTACTCATCGTCCTAACCCTCTGCTGTTCAAAGAGAGGAGATGGGCAAGGCACTGTGGTGCGAAAGGCTAAGGCTGGGAGGGGAGAGAACAAGCCTGAGGACTTTGGAAGTGGTGTACAGGAGGCTGAGAAGAACAAGCTGGTGTTCTTCGAGGGTAGTTCATTTAACTTTGATCTGGAGGACTTGCTCAGAGCCTCAGCTGAAGTTCTAGGCAAAGGGAGCTACGGTACAACATACAAAGCCATCTTGGAGGAGGGAACCACAGTGGTCGTGAAGAGGCTGAAAGATGTGGTGGCGGGCAAGCGGGAGTTTGAACAACAGATGGAATCCGTGGGGAGGATGAGTTCGCACCCAAATGTAGCCCCCCTCCGTGCCTATTACTTCTCAAAAGATGAGAAACTCCTCGTGTACGACTACTACGCAGGTGGCAACTTCTCCACGCTTCTGCACGGTATGTCTGTCTCATTCTCGCCTCTACAAACGTATTGGACCATCAAAGCGATTAGTATCTCTATCTACGCTTGCAGGGAACAACGAGACGGGAAGAGCTGCTTTGGACTGGGAGTCGAGGTTAAGGATCTGTTTGGCAGTGGCAAGAGGCATCGCTCACATCCATTCTGCACCAGGTACTAAACTGGTGCATGGGAACATCAGATCGTCAAACCTCCTCTTAACCCAAGAACATGAAGTCTATGTATCTGATTTCGGGATTGCTCCTCTGATGAGCCACCACACCTTGATCCCATCGAGAAGCCTAGGGTACAGAGCTCCGGAAGCCGTAGAAACACGGAAACATACGCAGAAATCAGATGTGTACAGCTTTGGAGTATTGCTACTGGAGATGCTGACGGGGAAAGCAGCGGGGAAGACGAGGACGGGGCAGGAAGAGGTGGTGGATCTGCCCAAGTGGGTGCAGTCGGTGGTGAGAGAGGAATGGACAGGGGAAGTGTTTGACGTAGAACTGATAAAGCATGAGAACGTGGAGGAAGAGATGGTGCAGATGCTGCAGATAGCAATGGCGTGCGTGTCAAAGCACCCAGAGAGCAGGCCTTCCATGGAGGAAGTGGTCGCCATGATGGAAGACATTCGGCCCGACAAGAGCTCCGGCAGCCCCGTTTAGTTTAAGTTTAAACCTCTGTCTCATTCTTTGTCCTAGCGACTCGTGTTGTCTCATATCGTTCAAAATAAACCCCCATTTGTATGTGTCGTTCTATCTATCTATCTATCAATTATTATTACGTCATGATACCGTTTATAAAGTTAAAATATACATTGGGGAAGGAGGATCCCTCTGTTGGAAGCAGAAGCTTTCGTGGGTATAAGAAAAGAACGAGTGAAACCGAGGGCGTCATTTCTCTCTCGCACCGTTTCTGATTCGCTCTCTCGGAGCTGCAGTGGTCGACACCAAGCTCCTCTCGCTTCGTCTCCCAGATCCAATCGTACCATCTCTCTCTCTCTCTCTCTCTCTCTGGTTAATCCCTAATTCTCCCTTTCTCCCAAGGTTTTCTCTCTGTTTTCCCCCTCTTTGTTTCGTGTTTTTTCTTAGGGTTTCTGATCAGTTTTGTCGGATCTTCGTTTTCCGTGGTGATCTGTTGTTTCGAGAGGCGGTTCATTTGTTCATTTGATCCTCCTCCCCATAACCTGAATTTTTAACGTCTGTAAAGCAGGTTCCTGTTGTCTTACGCATGGCTTCGAAACGTATTTTGAAGGAGCTCAAGGATCTCCAGAAGGATCCTCCTACGAACTGCAGCGCAGGTACTCTGCCTTGCTGGATCATTTGTTGCTTCTTAACTCAGTAAATTGCGCTAATGGTTTAGTTATTCTTCACTTCGTGATAATTCGACAGATGATGTTTGATTTCATTGATCTAGATCACTCATCTTGTTTAGTTGTTGGTTTCTGATAAGAACTGAAATGACGAATCAATGGAACAGTGTTTGATGGAGGAAAACCGAGATCATAACCTTTTAGTTGTTTGAGACAAACATTCTCTAAAATACCATATTCGTTCATCTTCTCCATGCAGTGATCCAAGGTATATAAAGACATTTTCCATGGGATATTAGGGAATTGAAAAGTGCATAAAATAAACTAAACGACTGTGGACAATATTAGGATATCTGGCAGAATTGGTTGGCCTGCATGTGTCAATGTTGTTGTCTCTTGTTGCTCCTTCCTTGCCTCCTCTGCCCTAGCGAAGATTCCTTTATATCTACCCTGTTCTGCTGACATGGGACTCACGACCCCATGCTACACAATTTTCTGACATTCTGTATTTTCTTTACTGTGCTCTGCATTAGCTTCTGATTTACCCCCATTGTCTTCGACCTGGACCCTTCCTCGCCTGTGCAATAGGGTAGCAAGCTTATCTGTTCAGGTCTGCCCGAGGGTGTTATGAAAAGCTGTTTACAGCATTAGGCATGAACAAATACTACGAGTCTTTGGTAATCCTTATCCGAGTCTTGCTTGCGAACTTCTGCAAGAACATAGTTTGAACATTTATGCATTCGTTTTGCTGTAGTTTCATAGTCATTTTAAATTTCGGGATGGATTTGTCTTGTGAAAAGGTCCTGTCACTGTAGATTTATGCTAACATGTCTATGAGCAGGTCCTGTTGCGGAAGACATGTTCCACTGGCAGGCAACTATCATGGGACCCCCTGATAGCCCTTATTCCGGTGGAGTATTTCTGGTCACCATTCATTTTCCCCCGGATTATCCTTTCAAGCCTCCAAAGGTGTTTTATTTGTTTAGTCTGGTTGGGATGGATAATGTATATCCAGTTGGGTGGGATCTTATTGATGCGTTTCTGTTCTATATAGGTGTCTTTCAAAACAAAGGTCTTCCACCCAAATATCAATAGCAATGGAAGCATTTGCCTTGATATCCTGAAAGAACAATGGAGCCCTGCCCTTACCATTTCAAAGGTTAAAGTTTGTTTGATCTTTTCCTGCCTTTGGCTGTTCCTTTTGAAGTAACTTGAACGTAAATATATATAAATGGGGAGGAATAGCCAATTGTATGTGTATAATAAAGCGGGAAAATGATGTTGGAGCCGATTGTATGTATGTATATATAATATAAAGCGGGAAAATGAGGTGGATGCAGGTTCTGCTGTCGATTTGCTCGCTGCTGACGGACCCGAACCCAGATGATCCGCTGGTGCCAGAGATTGCTCACATGTACAAGACAGACAGAGCAAAGTACGAAGCAACTGCTCGCAGCTGGACCCAGAAGTACGCAATGGGATGAATTCAATAAACTAATTAAATAGCCCTCCAAAGTGCATTTGATTTTTATGAAACAATGTGTATCCCTAAGACCTAATGTTGGATGCTGTGATGTGATCATAAAAGAACACGCACTGCTTTTGTGCTTATGAATCCTTAATATTTATTCCTCTCCCCGTCCTTATTAACTCTTTATCTGGCGCTCAAAGCGATCAGCATTTAGTCTTACTATGTGGTCGTATTTGGTGGCTCATTATCATTGTTTATTATTATTATTATTATTACCTTTGAAAAAAAGGAGAAGGCCAAATGTGTAATTTCCGAAGGAAAGGAGGGGAAAGTGAGCTTGACGCGGTCTTCATGGGGGGATTATGAGATTGCATTTCCCTCTCTCTCTCTCTCTCTCTCTCCGGAATTGCATTTCCCTGACGACGACGTCGACGACGTTATTCTCCTCCGACAAGGGATCTTTGATTGATCTTCTTCACCGATCGCAAGGTCCGTTTTTACCTCTACTTTTATATGTTGTTTTCCTTTATCTGCATCCACCAACCGAGTTTCTTTTCCTTCTCAGGCCTCTCTGGGCAATTCCACATGGGTAACTGCGTCGTTAAGGTATTCTTCTTTCTTGGCACATTCTCCTTTATTACATACGGATACCCTTTTGTCCGAACCTGAAATCTCTCTACTTCCAATTCTGGGACTCCCCTTTCTCGATATGAATTCCTTATGCCCTCGGAGCCCTCTTTTTTAATCCTCTTCTTTCTCTGTAGAACCATACGGATGATGATTCAGACAACCACGTTGAGTTTTCGGGTGGGAACGTTCATCTGATAACCACGAAAGAGAGCTGGGATGAGAAGTTGGGAGAGGCTGGTCGTGATGGCAAAATAGTAAGTCCTTCCTTCCCTCCATGCCCTCTGCTGGGTTAATGTTTACTCGAGCTCATGACTGAGGCTGCACATCTAACAGGTGATTGCAAACTTCAGCGCAACATGGTGTGGTCCATGTAGAGTGGTGGCTCCATTTTACATCGAGTTATCAGAGAGATACCCTTCTCTGATGTTCCTCCTAGTAGACGTGGATGAGCTGAGTGTAAGTCGAGGAGCATTCTTCTGTAGGGTTGGTTGTTTTGGTTATTGAGTGTATTCACCGGGTAAACATTGAAATGCAGGAACTCAGCTCGTCGTGGGATATAAAGGCAACACCCACCTTCTTCATCCTGAAGAATGGAGAGCAGATGGGGAAGCTTGTGGGAGCAAACAAGGCAGAGCTAGAGAAGAAAATAACGGGTATGGTGGATTCAATGGCTCCACCACCGTCGCAGCCGCAGTGAGGGATGATGATAAGTTATGTAAATAACATGGGGATCGGTACTCATGATGATGACTTGTGTAAGAATGGGTTGGATGACAGGGAGCATTCGTCCGTCATCATTCATCGTACTGAGACTAATTAATGTGTTGTACGGATCCACCACCTTTCCTTTCTCCTTCCGCCAAACTCATTTACTCTTCCGCCAGCAGCGTCCACCAAATGATATAACGCATCAAATCTCAACTCTTAGACGCCTCATATAAATTACTAATTAGAGGGGGTTCAAACGTTTTCATTATTGATTAAGTCCAAAATATTTATATATAACTTATATAGATAATTTTATAATTATATTTTCGGCATTTTTATTGTTAAAAGATGAAAACGATTGTGTAATAAACTGATGATCTGAATATTAGAAAACGGATCAACCGTTTCCATTGGGCTTTGCGAAAAGCAGTTGAGAAAAATGGGCTTCCTCTGCAAAAGGCCCATTAACATAATTCTCTCTCTGTTCCTCGATGCTCTTGCGTCTCCCTCCCACTGTCGGAAAACCAACTTTTCTTGCCGGAGACAATGGGATCTCAGCAGACGTGTTGGAGTTTGGAAGTTGAATCGACAACTCATAATTCCTCCTACGTAAGTGCTACTCCTGTTTCTGTTTTCCTTATTCAAAATCTTACTCATTCACCCATTTCTTTGGGGTTTGCTTCATGTCTAAAGGCGAATCTTTCCATGGCGGTTTTGTTGTTACCTTTGGTATAGGTAGATAAGTTTGATCCTTGCATATTGAAGAAGAAGAAGAAGAAGAAGAAGAAGTGTCTCGGCCGTGAGGATGATTTTCCCGACAGCTTGGTCCAGAAAGCTCAACATCTGGAGAGTAAGTCTTTCAATTGTATTCCATGATCTTGGTTATATTGGTTTCATATATTGTTGCCAAGTGTATACTTTGCGGCCAGCCCGGTTGGGCATTTGTTACTTGTGTATTTATACACATCAAATACAAATCGCTTTGATGGGGCTGTTCGAGAGACCATCATGATCTCACCAAGTGTCTGCTCAGGCCATTATGTATATAGATATCTATACCACCGGTTGCATGTCTGAGGCTACTGATACATAGTCTTATTTGGTGTAGACTCGTTGGAGAATCACGTGCCACCCTCTCCATCTGGGAGAAGTATTTTTCCCGGGAAGAACTGTGGAGAGGATTATGAGTACAGAGAGGTATCTCTTTTTCTTAATCCTAGACATGTTTCTCTTTTGAACGAGTAATAACTATTTATGTGGTGTGTTGTGTTGTGCAGCTCTTGAGTAGGTTATTATATATGCTTCGAGAGGACAATCTCGAGGTTCCTGAAGAAAAACGAAGAGCAGTGATGATGCCTCCCCAAGTCCTTGCAGAAGGGCTTCAGAATACAGTTTGTGTGAATTTCGTTCATCTCTGCAGAATGTAAGGCTTCTCATGTCTATAATTAGCACTTTCATGAATTTGAAGATAACCAGCTTAATTCGTTCAGGATGAATCGGAAGCCAGATCATGTGATGAGCTTTTTAATGGCGGAAATGGGGACTAGAGGATCACTCAACCAACAGCAGCAGCTGGTGATGAAGGCTAGAGTTTCTTCTAAGGATTTTGAAGCCATGTTTCGGAGATACATAGGTAAAGATATGTGAGATAGAATTGCCCGCCTTTCGGGGTATGATCGTGGTCGTTATCTCAGAATCTTATGCAGAATCCCTCTGACACGTTGGTATTGGTGTTAGATGTGTATGTTATCTGCAGCTGTTGCAAAAGTCCGGACACAGCTCTTGCTGAAGAGAATCATCATTTGGCTCTCAGATGTGAGATAGTAAGTAAAATCATCTGAGGATCCCTTGAAATATCCGAAGATATGAACATTTGAGATGGTTCGGACATGTTATTGTCAGTTAACCTTTGTTCTTCTGCAGTGTGGTTCAGTAACATCCATAAAGAGCGGATTTCACTCCAAGTAACAGTTGACGAATCAACCTTCTGAGCCATACATGGACAAGAAGATGGTGAGTTTCTTCGTAAGAGCTGTCAGGTTACTTAAACTCTCATTCCGAAAGATGTGATCTTTATGTGCTTTTTGCTCAGGTTTTTTGTGCCCGTGATGGCATTGGTCCTCCTTCGTGCTCAAGGAACAAGGAAACTGGAAGCAGCATTGCGGAAATAGAAATGGAGGACTGACCAGTTGCATTGCATTTTCGAATAAATTGTTGCAAGAGAGAAAGTGAATGTGACATGTGAGCTAACACCATTGCTGGAAGAAAGACCCTTTTAAGCAATCTTAACTTGGGAGTGACATATTTCTTTGCATAACTTGGGCTTCTAGTTTCATCTGTCTGCTTTTGTAAGACATGTAAAAACCTAGAAATTCTTTCTTGGCTTGTAAGTTACAGATCATTGAATACCATGTATTCCCTTTTGTTTGTTTGAGTATATAATGTGCGCAGCCTGGACATGGAAAACGGAGAAGCTTCGCATCAACATGGGAAAATTGAAGATTAATGTCTGCTCCATTGTTTTCATGATTCTGATGCAAAACAGAGCTCTGGCTGTGATTTGCAGCGAATCTCAAAGGTAAGAGTTGTATGATCATTGGCACGATGATCACCGGTACACTCTTCAAGTAACCTGAAAGCAATAGAGTTGTCTTGCAATTTGCAGGGTTGGGTCAGACACTGCAGAAGAAGAATGGGAGATGGTGCAGAGGAAAGGGACACAGTTCAGTGTAAATGGACAACCATTCTACGTGAATGGGTTCAACACTTACTGGTTGATGATTCTTGCTGCCGATAATTCAACGAGAGGGAAAGTCACGGAATTGTTCCAACAAGCATCTGCGGCTGGTCTAACAGTTTGCAGGACATGGGGCTTCAACGACGGCCAGTGGAGAGCTCTACAGAAATCTCCTTCCGTCTATGATGAAGACGTCTTCAAGGTAATAAGAAGCCCATGATGATGGGTTTCCTTTTGTCTCTGGCACAACGGTTATAACCTTGTTTGTTGGGTGGGTGGCAATGGCAATGGCAATGGCAATGGCAATGGCAGGCCCTAGACTTCGTGGTGAGCGAGGCCAGGAAGCACAAGATAAGACTGATACTGTCACTGGTGAACAATTGGGATGCATTCGGTGGCAAGGCTCAGTACGTGAAATGGGCAAATGCGGCCGGCCTCAATCTCACATCGGACGATGACTTCTTCACTCATCCCACTCTCAAATCCTTCTACAAAAACCATGCCCGGGTAAGCATGAAATCTTCAAATAATCTATGAAATAGTGTTAACAAAAAGATCTTTTAGAGGATCTAATAGTGCGTTTGATAAAAATACAGACGGTGTTGAACAGAGTGAACACGTTCACAAACATAACGTACAAGAACGATCCAACCATTTTCGCCTGGGAACTCATGAACGAGCCTCGTTGCCCCTCTGATCCCTCCGGCGATATTCTTCAGGTATTTTCTCTCTCATCCCTCCGGTGATATTCTCCACGTATATTCTCTCTTATCCTTCTGCTTTCGTGCAGCTTTACTAACTTTCTTGTGCCATGTCGCTCTCATTCAGTCTTGGATACAAGAAATGGCGGTGTTTGTGAAGAGCATTGACGCCAAACACCTCGTGGAGATCGGACTAGAGGGCTTCTATGGACCTTCTGCGCCCGAGAGAACACGGTTCAACCCAAACACTTACGCCTCTCAAGTTGGAACCGATTTCATCAGGAATCATCAGGTTCTTGGAGTGGATTTTGCTTCTGTTCACATCTACGCAGATTCCTGGTAAGACTCTTGCTTGCTATGATATTAATATCAAAAGAAAAGAAGGAAACTGCGGATATCATGGGTCTGAAAGATGGTTGCATTCAAATGAAGGATATCGCCGGCCATATCAGATCGTCATCTGGAGTTCACCACATCGTGGATGCAAGCGCACATAGAGGATGCAGAGGCGTACCTGGGAATGCCAGTGGTGTTTGCAGAGTTTGGTGTGTCCTCTAAGGACCCTGGTTTCAACTCATCATACCGCGACACACTGCTCAACACAGTGTACAAGATGATCCTGAACTCCACACGGAAAGGCGGTGCTGCTGCTGGGGCTCTCCTTTGGCAAGTCTTCCCTCAGGGGACGGAGTACATGGATGACGGCTACGCTCTTTACCTCACAAGAGCTCATTCCGCCTCAAACATCATATCTCTGCACTCCACTCGCCTCGCCATCTTTAACTCTCTCTGTAACTGGAGATGCAAATGGGGCTGCAAGAAAAAGAATCAGAACGCTCTCGATGCCCTCCTCTTCAACGATGAACTCTAATTGCGCTAAGTGTATACATACGAATTGCACATATTAATAAACATTGAGATTTCAATATCTCTACAACTCCAGGAAAACAAAACATAACTATATCAGTACAACAAACCGAGCCCCCATTGGTAGATTAACGTCCCACGTCGCATACACCAACTCCATTCCATTCGCCTACAGCAATGTGCTCGTCTGCTGAAGGAATGACGGTGGTGGCCTCACGTACGTGAAGTTCATAAATGGATTGGCATTGGTGTCTGCGGTTGGACTGGCGGCTGGAGAATCCAGCACCGACATCTCCGTCCAGTGTTTCTCGAAGTTTGCTATACACATTTTGCCAGAGACCTCCGGACGGAAACTCGGCTCTATCTCTCTCGCTTCCAACTTCCTCCAGTTTATTGGCTTAAACCACTTGTGCCGTTTGATCTCCTCTGCTCCCATTGGTCCGCTTCCCAGGCGCTTTCCAGGCTCTTTCTGCAGCAGCTGAAATCAAGAGACGGCTTTCTCTTATTAGTCCGATGTTTCGAGATTCACACAACAAGACGGGGTTAGAAAGATAGGGTTCTTCTTATTCAGACTCCTGGCTCACCCCTTTGAGCAACGAATGAGCTTCAGTTGACAAAAACTGTGGAAGCTTGATCTTTTCTTTCACAATCTTCTGATGTATCTTCTCTCTGCTCCCGACAAATGGAGGCTGCAGAAACACAGACACAAACACATATAACCCTGCCTGCATTTCATAACCAATTAGAGACCGAGACGGCTTTACCTTTCCTGTGAGCATCTCGTACAGCAGAATCCCAACACTCCACCAGTCAGCAGCCTTATCATGCCCTTTCCCTTTAACAATTTCTGGTGCCATATACTCCACTGTCCCACACATAGAGTTGGATCTTGTGTTCTCGTCAAATTCTTTTGCCAGACCAAAGTCAGTCAACATCACGTGCCCATCTACATCCATGAGGATATTTTCGGGTTTAAGATCTCTATGCATTATGCCTTTCTCGTGAAGGTGGGAGACAGCAGAAACAATTTCTGCAGTGTACACACGAGCCAAATCCTCCCTGAAAATCCAGCACAAGTCAGCCTCTCTGACTTCTGCTGAATCTGTAAAACTTAAAACTGCAGCATTACAGGTACCTGAAAAGCCCCTGGTGATAGAGCTGGAAGAATAGATGTCCGCCATTTATGAAGTCCAGCACAAGGTACAGCCTGTATTTAGTCTGCACAGAGAGGTTAAGCCATTTCTCACATTAATCATAAAGTACAAGACTAACGCTTAAAATGCGTATAAAGTTACATATAAAGTTACATATAAAGTTACATATGAGCCAGTAGCAGTTAAAAGCTGAAAAAATGGGTCACCTGAAATGAGTATTTAAGCTGCACAATGAAGGGATGGGCAACTTTCGTGAGAATATCACGCTCAGCTTTCATGTACTCAGCGTGATTTTTCTCCATGATTTTATCTTTCCTCATTACCTTCATCGCATATATCTCAGCCGTGCCTCGTTTCCTCACCTGGTACACTTTCCCAAACGCACCTTTCCCAACAACACTCAGAACCTCAAAGTCCTCAATACCTACACCTGAGGCTGTCACCAGATCACCCTCCACAGATTTCTCAGAGTCAGTATCATTTCCCGACTGTTCATCATCTTCTTTCAATGACTCACCTTCAAGACTCTCCAAGGTGAGCTTGCTCAGTTTCAGGGAATGACTAACAAATGAAGATGGCCCAACGAGCGAGTGGGATCGACTGTAGACTACGGCAGGCTCATCGTAAACAAGCTCACCAGCGTCAGCACACAGTGAAGTCTCTAAATCCTTAGGGGTAAGCTCCTCAGGCAAAGGACCAAAAACATCAGAGAAATCCAGCTCGACGTGATCGTTCAAAACAACATCAGGCCGGCTGACTGTTACAAACAGTTGTTTCTTCTGCAAGGGCTTCAGCGTTTGGTTTTTGTTTTGGGGAAGTAAGTGAGAGGACACCATGTTTACGCCCAAAACTGACTCAGAACTGCAAAAGGCCAAACCAATTGTGGCTATAGCTTCACGGGGTTGCAATATTGCTTAAGGACTTGTGTCAACGGCGTTTATGAGGAGCAAAGTGACGAACACGATAGGAGTTCCAAACAACTTTGGCAGTAAGCAAAACAAGATCCAGAAGAAGATGTTCTTGTTTCCCGATATGCAGGAAACAGCGGATGCTCCAGTGGTGCTAGAATTCATGAAGATCTGGTTCTATGCTCTGCGCTCCACAGGAAAACACACACACACACACACAAGCTAAATACGTTAAGATCAACATAAAGCAGAAGCACATAATTTAATAAGCCACTCCAGAAGAATAGTTACACAAAAGCCTCCGAGGGCGAATCAAGTTTAAAGGCCCTTTCTAACCAAATCAAATGCTCAGATAGTAGCGATTCTCAATTTCAGAACGATCCAACGAAAACGGAGAAGGCCCAAAAATTGCGGCCAAGTTAGGCTGATCCGGAACACGGGAAACTACATCAGCATTAAGGATTACAAAAATTCGCGAGCCTAAGAAACGAGCCATGAGGGCAAGACGAAGGGTTTTCGAGAATTCAGATCTCGCCCTAAATCTGGGAAATGGGTCCCGTAAGCCACAAGAAAAGATCGAGAATATCTATATGCCAAAGAGAAATCAAAGACAGCAAGAGAGAGAGATTACCAGGAAGGATGGCCGGGGAAGAAGAGGAAGCGGCGGCGGTGGCGGAGGAGGAGTTAAGGAGGAGAGGAGGGTAAAGCCAACCCACGGCGAAGGATGGGAGGAGCTTGGCTGCTCTGTTATATATTTCTGCCATAGGGAGGGGGGAGATGACACGTGGATATATTCTATTGGACATGATGTTATGAGGCGGAGGTTCTTCTTTGTCCCGAAGAATATTCGCAGAAAGAGAGTCCCAATAATAATAATTAATTTAAAAAAGAGAAGAAAAGAAAGAAATGGCCCATGCAGGTCTCGAACCAATCGAGCTAATAGGCCTTTACGAGAGACTGAAAAGAAGAGTATTGCCTGAGTCTTGGAACTACGTGTATAATGGGTTCTGTCGGTAGTGACCGGGAAAAGGTGGGTGGCGAGATGAATAGGACGACCATGTTGTATGTTGATGGTCATATACATAATAGCATAATATTTTACTTCCCATTGAATGATTCTTTGTTTAGCAGACCAAGTTAAACTGAATGCATCGAGAAAAAGGTAATCTTTTGTGATACACAAAGAGGAATTGAATCAAAGGTAATCTCATTGCTCCTCCACCTAACCTTAAGGTTCATGCATTCAGTTTACTCTTTTCTTTTCTCATAGTGCCTCAGTCAAATCATCATTGCCTTGGGTCAGATTAGATCCATATATATGAGAGAAAATCTGGAATCTCAGTTTTACATTTCTTTCAATGATAATAAAACTATGCCCGGCTCATGTACGTCCCGGTTCTCGTATCCACCAGTATTTCATCACCTGTGTTCACAAACAATGGAACGCTGACTACTGCTCCTGTTTCCACAGTCGCCGGCTTGGATCCACCTACATCCACCTTCCATGTCAGTTTTCTATTTGCCTTCATTTGCTGCTGTTTCCACAGAGAGAAAGAGAGAGTCATTTGCAGCATTACCTTGTGCAGTGTCCCCCCGAAGGCCAGGATCCACATCCACTACTTTTAGCTGGACCGTTATCGGAAGTTCAAAATCGATGACCTGCAACCCAACACAAGGGGGCGGAGTAATCACTGAGAGCTGTATTCACTAAGTATTCACTGGTCGCTCATACCTTGTCTCTCCAGAACAACAGATTACACTCCATTCCTTCTTTCAGCCATTTCGTCTTTTCACCCATATCTGACTCGTTCAGACGTGTTTCCTCATATGTGCTCTGCATAACAATATATATATATATATATATCAGAATAAGATCAAATGTGCTGTCAGAGAGTAGATGTCTTATGCTGTACCAAATCCATGAACACAAACTGTGAACCGTCCTTGTATGTGAACTGCTTCGTCTCCTTGAACACATTAGCCTCCTCCACCTGAAAACCAACAACACACCCACCCATATAAACAACTGCCCATGATTCACTTCTTTTACATATCACACTCAATTTACAAGAGGAGGATTACGCTGATCCCAGCACGAAACGTTCTCTCCACCGTGCTCCCATTCACGTAGTTCCTGATCTTAGTTCTCACGAAGGCAGCACCTTTTCCTGGTTTCACATGCAGAAACTCTGCCCAGAAGCCCAAATTCAGACAAAATTTCGAATTTCAAGCACATGTACCAAAAACGGTTCGATATGAAAGCAAATTGGGAGCGTAAGAGTAGAAGGGGGGTAGAATACCTAGAACACGCCAGGGAGATCCGTCGACTTCAATACTGGTTCCCACTTTGATGTCGTTGGAAGACAAAGCATAAATCTCTGCAGATAAGCATAGAAAAACAACCTAGTGAGAATCCATAAGTGGGAGAGAGAAAGCGAATGACGAGAGAGAGAGAGAGAGATAACTGGGAAATCTGGAGGTGAAAGCGGAAGTGGGGAGAGAGAAAGAAGATGGATAGGAAGAAGGGAAGGAAAGAGATGAAGAAGGGCAGAAGAAGAAGGAAGAAGAGGCCGCCATCGCTCAGGGTTCACCGCTGGATGTCCCGACTTCGGTTGGATAAGAATGTCTTCGAGTGAGTCTCATAACCGAACCGGTATAAATTCCGGTTTACATAACAAACCAACCAAGTGTATGAAATGAACGGGCCTTATGGGCCCAAAAATCTGAATTGGGCTGACTAGGTGTCTGTGACGCAATCATTTCGTAAGACCTAGTCAGCAATTATGTTTTGGAGGAGGACGTAATGATGGTGGACACGTGGGGGATAATCTTGGTGGGTCGGAGGAGTGACATTATAATAATAATAATAATAATAATAATAATACCTCAAACAAACGGTTAAATTAAATATCTCAACAATCAACTATATCGTGTGGCAATATAAAATAAAAGCGGAAAACTAAAGAACAAATGGTAGTAGTATTAATTGATAATATTATTATAGATCAAGGGTTCGATTAACTTATATAAAAACAATTGCACGCCTTTTCCAAGCGCGTGCACCCCACAGCAATGTACGGAGAAGTGCTCAATGTTGCTTCCGTGGTAATCTTTTAAAAAATTCAGAAAAAAAAAAAGAAAAGAGCAGAAAGAGAGCAAAGGAGTTTGCGGTGCCTTGAAGCATCATCGTGCATGCATATTTTCGTCCCCCCCAGCACCAAACTCAATTCAACTCTCTCTCTCTCTATCTCTCTCCTTATACTTCCCCGGCAAACGACTCTGTTCCGCCGCCGTTTATCTATTCCTGTTTCCGGATTCGCGCCGTCGTCTCTTCCCTCCAGTCGGCCTTCTCCTCGGGTGAGTCTTCTTGACTTAAACAATCCTCCCTACAAATCCAGAACGACTTCTCAAGTTTTTGGTGCTCCTTCTCTTGTGTTCCATCGATTTAAATATTTCCGGAAACTTCCTCCGGGTATAACTTGCAGAGAAACCGCTCCGTAGCTCTCCATCCGGAAGTCTTCTGGGATTCAAATAAACAAAAAACGCTCTGGGAATCGACTGACGGAGTACGTGAATGCCTTTTCGGGGTTTGTATCGACTGATTGATATACATCAGAAGTCTTCCTCGCTGAATAAGTCGCGGAGAGGTGAGTTCGCGCTTCTTCTTCGTCTTTCTCTGCCTTTAGAGTTGACCGATCTTGTCCGGTATTGATGACTAGGTCGAAAAGAGGGATTCTACTGTTCCCCAAGTTCCTTCGCCTGATCTGTTTGCTATTCGATTGATAGTGGAATCGAAGTGCTCGTTTGGTGAATTATGGAGTCTAAGGTTTGCATGAACGCACAGTGCGGAGCCGCATCGACGTCCGTTGAGTGGAGAAGAGGGTGGCCGACGCGATCCGGCGAATTAGTTTTGCTCTGCGACAAGTGTGGGTGAGTGGTTTCCAATGTATTTTCTCAAATCGAATAGTACTGCGATGAATTTGATTTTCTACCATGGCGAACAGTAGCGTGATCTCGTCCCGGTCGTCTGAAACAGTAATCTGATTACATTTAGTTCGCTTGACTAATTGTGTTTTCTGATTGATTAATTTGAAGGAGTTTAAATACTAAGCGTTTTCAGTTACTGGGTTTGCATTTAGGTTCATTCTAATTATGGAATAATAAATGTTATGGTGACTACTCCATCTTGACTTTTGCTATATATGTCTTAGGATCAGATGCATCCTCAAGCTTGCTGCTTCTTCACAACTCTTTAAAATTGGGTTCATGTTGTTTTGTTGGGATACCACAGGTCGGCATATGAGCAGTCCATATTCTGTGATGTCTTCCACGCAAACGAGTCTGGTTGGAGGCAGTGTAGTTCATGTGACAAGGTGAAGCAAATTCTCGGCTTTATTTGTATTTCTCTGAATATTTTCAACTTTTTTAACACTCTGTGTTTGTGGTTCCCCAGCGTCTTCATTGTGGATGCATTGCTGCAAGATTTATGATCGAGCTTCTAGACAATGGTGGTGTAAGCTGTATGAGCTGTGCCAAAAAATCTGGAATACTTCCTGTAAGAATGCTTTCCTCGTTCGTTCCTCAGAATTGATGTGCATTATTTGCTGAGCTGTGTTTGGCGTTGCACTTTCGCTATCATAGGAGGGATTAATCTTGTTTGAGGCCTTGCAGATGATCGTCAGTGATGAATCCAACGGAATTGGCGTTCTGAAACTTGATGGTGTCAGAGAGTTGTGCTCACTTGCTGCAGTAGAACAAGTGGGTGACGGTGCTCTTGAGAGGACGAGCCTCAAGCACTTGCTGCAGTTTCAGAGTATTGACCCAAGTCAATCTCTTCTCCAAGTGAAACAGGAAGAGACTCTGCTTCCTGCCAAGCTGGACGTTCTCAGACAGAAAGCTGAAAACCAAGACATGCACGAATTATCCGTGCAACCAAATTTAAGCATGTCACTTGGGCCGTCGCTAAAGCCAAGTCCATTTCATGATGTTGTCATTGGTGAAAGAGGTAAGACTTCTTCCATTTTCCAATTGGCTCCAAGGTCTCGACAACTTCTCCCAAAACCTGCAAAGTCAGCACCCTCTGCTGGCGTGGAAGCAAATGGAAGCATGGTGTCACAGATTCATGTTGTGAGGCCTCCTCCAGAGGGTAGGGGAAAGACCCAATTGCTTCCGCGTTATTGGCCCAGGATTACTGACCAAGAACTACAACAGATATCTGGACAGTATCCTTCATTCATATGATCTCTATATTGACTAGGAGTTTTTGTTTCATGAATCTGCGGTTATATACACTGCTTCAGCTTCATACCCTTAACTGTTTACTCTCAAAGCTCAAATTCTAAAATCGTACCACTGTTCGAAAAAGTTCTGAGTGCAAGTGATGCTGGTCGTATCGGACGTTTGGTCCTTCCGAAAGCATGCGCTGAAGTAATTTTTCTGTCTTAACGCTATCTTAGATATTCCATACTCAACTGACAACTTTTGATATCACCAGTCATCACTTCAAATTTTTGTATGACACGCAGGCATATTTTCCCCCCATCTCTCAACCGGAGGGCCTTCCGTTAAAGATACATGACACAAAGGGCAAAGAATGGGTCTTCCAGTTCAGATTTTGGCCTAACAATAACAGCAGGATGTACGTCTTGGAGGGTGTGACCCCTTGCATTCAGTCCATGCAGTTGCAAGCTGGTGACACCGGTACTTTGTGAATTCTTCTGCGTTATCTGCTTCAATTGTAATTTGCATTATATGTGGTCAGGGGCATTATGGTTGAATGATACATTTTTACATTACACATTTGCAAGTATATATATATATATATAAATATTTATTGAATTGAGGCCATATCAATGCATAGCAATAAGCTGCGAGAGGAAACTTTTAATGTTTATATGGCCTGATATCTCGGTGTTCTATACTCTGCAGTAACGTTCAGCCGTACAGAGCCTGAAGGAAAACTCGTTATGGGATATCGTAAAGCAACAAACTCTATAGTATCACAGGTAAAAAACATGCAGTCAACAAAATTGCTTGATAATACCAACTATACCCTGAAGCACAGTTGAATGGCCTAGCAAATCATTCAAGTGAAAATTACCTTTCGGTCTTTTAAAAATCTGCCTTTGATGAGTGCTTTTTATGGTGTTTTTTCAGTCATTCAAGGGAAGCAGTGACACCCATCTAAGTGTGTTCAACAATTCGAGTTTGGGTTGCGGTGACATCGGTTGGCCTAAACTTGAGAAGCCAGAGGATATGTCAAAGGAAAACTTGTTGCTTCAATCGGTCCTGGTTCCTGCCAGAAAACGGGCTCGGAACATTGGATCTAAAAGCAAGAGACTGCTAATCGATAGTGTAGATGCGCTAGAACTGAGACTTACTTGGGAAGAGGCACAGGAGCTGCTCCGTCCATTCCCATCAGCTATTCCAAGCATTGTTACCATAGAAGATCATGATTTTGAAGAATATGAGGTGAGTGTAATCTGCTTCTGATTTGAAACTACAGCAACTTAATTTTCCTTCAATATACTATTTTCATATTTTGCTCAAGGTAGGACACTTCTGGAACATCAGTTTTACCTTTTTGCTTCTCTAAATAGTCAAACCTTTGGATTTCCTGTTGAATCTTGAATTGCTGCTGCAGGCGCCACCAGTATTTGGGAAGAGAAGCGTTTTTGTTTCACGTCCAACGGGGTGAGGCCTCATGTACTATATACATGTTACTTGGGAAGAAATATTCGTGGCATATTAAAAGAACAGATGTAATGATTATTCGAAACTCTTCTGTGACCCTCAAATCCCCAGGGAATATGAGCAATGGGTGCAATGCGATGCCTGTGGTAAATGGCGAAGTCTGCCGGTGGACACTCTTCTTCCACCCAAGTGGTCATGCACCGATAACATCTCAGATCCTGGCAGGTATACTATTTTAACTTATCTTGGACTCGACATACAGATAAAATATGAATCTTAAAACAAAAATGGTCATGATTGTATAAAATATGGTATTGTAGTGTGCCATTGCATAGATTTTCTTAATAGATCTTTTTTTTTTCTCATTGACACGTCATTTTCTTTTATCAGGTCATCGTGTTCTGCTCCTGATGAACTATCTCCGAGAGAACAGGAAACACTCATTCGGCTGAGCAAAGGTACGATCCTCTTACATACACAACATTTTCCTGGTCCCTTTTTATGGAATCGATCGATACATGCAGATGTTTTATTGACACCAAATCCAACATGATCTAAAGATAATTGAAAATTACAATGTAATAGTAGTGGGATGTTATACTAGTTGCTCTTTACATTTCCAAAAAATGTCGTGGGTGAAATACTTGGCCAAGGTAACTGATCCTTGCTTGCAAAGGTCATATCTTTTGATAGGTTTCTATGACATGTGAAGTGCTATGATACGAAATTCCTTCTCATCGCATGAATTTGAAGGTTAAGTTTTGTTGCATATATACTGATTTGTATGGAAATTAATTGGTCTTTACATCAACAGAGTTCAAAAGGAGGAGAATGGCAACGTCAAATGAGAAGCAAAATCAGGAGCAGGAGCCATCGTCAGGTCTGGATACTTTGGCGAATGCAGCAATCACCAAGGGAGACAGTGCGGGTGAACAAGGGGTTATCACTGTTGCAGCCACGACCAAGCACCCAAGACATCGCCCAGGCTGCTCTTGCATTGTGTGTAGCCAGCCTCCGAGTGGAAAAGGCAAGCACAAGCCATCCTGCACATGCACCGTCTGCGAAGCTGTCAAACGACGGTTCAAGACGCTCATGATGCGGAAGCGGAAGAACCAGCCGGAGCGCGAGGGAGAGACAGGTCAGGCGAGCCAGCAGACGGTGTCGGAAACTAGGGATGAAACAGAGGTGGAGAGCAAGCCGATTGAGGAGTGGATGGTGGGGACTGCGGTGGCCACAGGAGGGAATATAGACTTGAACAGTGAGCCGGGATGCAGAGAAGAGCAGCGGAGGGTGGGGACGCGAGTGAGCATGATGAGCCTCCTGCAAGCGGCGAGCTTACCGCTGGAAGCCTATCTGAAACAAAAGAGTGGGGGTGGGGTACCTACAAAGGGCGGGGAGCAGCAAACAGGTGAAGCGGTGAGCGTGGAACAGGGTTCGAGTTCTGCGGCACACGACCATGACGACCGGAAATGACAACCTTAAATGTGTATGTAATGTTAATGATAGATATGTTTTACGTACAAAGGTATGTTTGTCTCTCTCTCTCTCTGCCATCACAGGCTGTCGGTGGCAGAGAGATAGAGAGAAAAAGACAAAGAGAATACCGCAAAAGAATAAGGGTGGATTGAGTTATTTCGTGAAACTCCACACATACATACATATCTGGATTTACCACTCTATTCTTGGTTTTATTTAAGAGCAGGGAACCACCCACCCATTAGTATTATCCTCAGCTCTAGAAAACAGTCACCACTAGTATGTAAAGCCCATTATTGCAAGTGTATTGTTAATTATAACTAAAGGGGCCTTCATCCGAGCCCAATCAAGGCCTAATATTGCAATGGAATATCTTTGACATTTGTCACTTATAAGTAAGATGGACCTACAGATGAGCCCAATAATGACCCATTATTGCAATGAATATAACTGATATTATCACACATATTTAGATGAGCTTTCGGGTTAGCCCAATTTAAAGCCCATTATTGCAATGGAATAATACTGTCACGATTATTACAAAGATGGCCTTCATGTGAGCCCAATATAGGGCCATTATTGCAATGTATAATTTATATCATCACACATACTTATATGGGCTTTCATGTGAGCCCAGTTTAAAGCTCATTCTTGCAATAGAGTATAACTTTGATAGTTACACTTGTAACTTAGATGGGCCTCCATTCGAGCCCAATAAGGCCCATTCTGGTAATAGAGTATTTTGTTTAGTCATACCAATTGTAAGACAAGGTGTGATGAAACTTTTCCTTCTTTGTTATTATGGGGATTAAGCGTTAGGTTTTACAGGCTAACGAAACATCAACACAAGCTGTCTGATAGCATATAACAGGGCATATTATACATAATATGGAATAATACAAAAGCCCTCGGTGAATCCACTGCCCTTCTTCCTGCTTATGGGGAGACGCGTCCTCAGTTGATGCTGTGAAATAAAAGGAATGAGAGTCCCGAAGAATCAAAAACGTTAAGAGAGAGAGGGAGAGAGAGAGAGAGACGTGTCACAGTTGGTGGAAGGACTGATTTTGTAGGGAAGATTGACGCCACACTTGGAGGGGAGAGAGGCTGCATTGTTGAGGTTGAAGGCCGAGTAGGAGACTCCACCCACCGCAGATTTGAGGCACCTGCAAACGGCCTGGCGGTCCGATGGGGTCTGAGCCTGAGCGTTGAGAGCCCTTATCCCGTTGCAGCAGTTGGGAGACACACTCCCTCCCTGAGCCACGTATGACACGCATGGAAATAGCTCGTTTATTACCCCATTACACGACACCGCCGCTTCCGCCACCGCAATCCAAGCAACCACCGCAAAGCACACTCCCACGGCAACTCTCATCTTACCCATCTCTCTTATATATGTTCCAAGTTACAAGTGAGAGAGTGAGTGATGATGGATATATATACACACACACATAGAGAGGGTTGCATGAGTAGTTGAGATGTAATTCATTGCTTCAACAGAAGTATGGTTGACAGATCATTAAATACTCACACCCAATGAGATCCATTCATAATGTTAAATGTGATTATGAATATTATATGATATCATTCTTCATTTCTTCATTTTTCACGTTACTACGCTACCCATATGTCTGTATCTCCCTCTCTCTCTCTATATATATATATATATATAAAGGTACAAAACAGGCCGGTCTGGCTCGGTCCAGCCCAGTGCACAAAGAACGAGCCTGAAAAGCGGTTGGTTCAAGCCCAAACCGTCTCTAAACATTTTATTTAAAAAAAACCAACTTATATAAACCAAATATATAAAAATATAAATATGAATGAATACAAGTTTGTCAAATATTATATTTATATTTAATATTAATTTATAAAATATTAAATTGTGCATGGTTTTGAAAAACGTTTATTGAAAGTTTTTAATTATGTTTCTGAATACTCTATATATATATATATATTGAATTAAAAACAAATGAATTAATATTTATATAATATCAAATTCAAATTCGTCTTATGTTGAATTTTTTATTTTGATGTTTACGCTTTACTCATATATGAAGAAATTGCTATGATAAATTATTTCATAGCGTTTATGGTATGAATTTGAACTTGGACAATCATAAACTATTAAATTAACTTTTAAAAGTAGCTGATCTCCAACCAATATTTGATAACATGATACACTTTTTTAGTCAATTATTTTTATAGGATAGTTTGCACCATATTATATATTGAATTACAAAATTGTTTAGATAACTCCAAAATTCCAACTAGCCAAATTAAAACAATTGGCCCATAAATGTTCATAATCATAACCATTTCTATAATTTACAAATAATAATGATAATAATAATAAATAAATAAATAAACTATATTTGAGAGTACGTAATACATATATAATAAAAAACGTTGTCGTGTTATTTTAATTAATTAACTTATTATAAATTGAATCCCAAAAGATGAAAGCGGTGAGTTGATATGTAATTAATATGGGGAGATGGTTAGTCAAGTTTGTCGAAACCACTTTGGTCTTTGGATCATAAATTATTTCGCAATCTCAACCACTCTCATAAATTTCTAACATTAAATCTTTTAATCAATATAAAAACTTACCAAAAAATTGTAATTCAAAACTAACCATCCCTCTTATAATATATATTAACAGATAAAGTCAGATTATTTTAAAATATTATCGGTATACTTTTATCGTCTATACAGATGATCAATCTTGAAAATCATTTGTTTTCTTTTCTGAAAATGAAGATCGTTTGCTATATAACCATAATTGTGATCACGAATTTAATATCATGATAATTATAAAATTTCATCTCATAAAAAAAACTCGTGGTTGTAATCTATTAAATTATTCGTAAAACCCAAAAGTTTAAAAGAAAAAATAATGAAAAAGACAACATATATAAACCAAAGGGCAAAGAAGAAAACATGAAGTTAATTGGAGGAGAGGAGGATGAATGTACCTTTGTCTTTGTCGTCGTCTCTGCATGGACGCTTTGCATTGCGTATAAGTATGTATATATATATATATATATTATATATATATCGGAGTCGCAGAGAAAGAGAGACAAAGACAAGCGCACGTGATTGATTATAGATTTTATTTTTTATTTATTCCTTTTAGTTTGTATTATTATAATTATGTTACTCCATTGCTTCATTATCATTTATCTACGTTATGTTTTTCTTCTTTTTTTCCTGTCTTGTTTCTTTTACCCCATCAATATATTTTGTTAAAATTAAAAAAAAATAAGAAGTAAATGAATATGATGGTGGAGGAGACTTACGTTTTTGTCTTTTCCTTTGGAAAATAGGAAAAACAATACTAATATAATAAAATAATAAACGGAAAACAACAAAATGTCATAAAGAATAGAAAGAAAGAAAAACAGAATCGAATCTCATAAAGATTTGATTAGTGACTGGGCGATGATAAGGTAATAATAATAATTATTATTATAATAATAACAAATGACCTGCCCCACCCTTTTCCTTCCTTATAAGTTATATTCATCTTTTTTTTTACTTGATTAAACCATTTATTTAAAATTAAACCATTTATTTAGAATCAACCCCTAAATGTAAAAATATTACGTTTCCATTGAGTTCCTCGGTTGCACATCGTTTCCTCTTATCACTCTTTTGACATTTTGCGATAATTTTCTCAAACATCTTTATTTTATTATATATTATAACATTAAACGAACGTACCAAGTGTAAACAACTACAAAAACTTTTATTTACTGTATATGCATATATATATTATATAATAGAGAGATAATGGAAAGCATCTCACACGTGCTGTATATCTTATTGGTTTATAAATTGAAAAGGTGCAATGGAAATTTCTCATATATATTCGTTAACAAATTATTCATTTAAATATATGAATATTGGGACTTACTTTTGCAATTTCACGAAAATCGCAAAGTCGTGTCCTCTTTCTTAATCATTTCCTGCTTTATTTCAGAAACGTATCGATTTGTTGAATGATAAAAAATATATATATAAGAATTCAAAATAGATGGTGGGTGCGTTTAAAGTCAAATAAATAAACTATTAACGTGTTCATTTCACCGAATTAACAACTGTTCTTTTAGAACAATATTATATGCATATAGTAAGCAGTACAAAAATGTAAATATTATTTGAAATGTAAAAAAAAGTAAGGCGTTCATGCGTGCTTTTGAAGTTATCGAAAATGTTTTTGTTATGGTTAAAAAAGGTTTTATTTGAAAATATGGCGTGCCCGACACTTTTTATTTATTTATATGTATAATATAATATTTTTCTAAAACCTCTTTTCCCCAACCACTCACTCAGTCTCACATTAAAAAAAAAGAAGATTTTTTAGATTTTTACTCGCTACTTTTTTTCCTCCTTTGGAATTTACGTACGTTACTAACGTTTCCCATTTGCATTTCACCCATTTTATATATATATATATTGATATTACCATTGTTTATAAATTATAAGGGTTTGTTTATAACACAAATATAATTAATCCATTACAAAATTGATAACACAGTGTTTCAATCATATTAAAAAGTGTGAACATTGTCGGAAATGGTAAATGGCCTTTTTCTTCTCTCAAAATAAAAGAAAGCCAAATATATTATCATCAACTGTCAGATTCATACCGCACGTTTCCTTTTTTATTTTAAATTAATAGCTACTTTGTTACTAAAGTTAAATTATTTAACATACGTGTACATAAATAATAAGGCTCTTATATATATAGTAAATCACATTTCTAATCATCAGATCATATACACTTTATTTGAAATATAAGGAGTGGAATTATTACCCACTAACAAAGTGATGTGATTCATGCATGTCACTTTGGTTGGATCCTCAATCTCTTCGGTCGTTTCTTTTTTTTTATATTTAAAAATAAATTTTATAATCGTGTTTATCATATAATAAATCAAAAGGGAAATAAAGATAAAACGCGAAATATATAAATATGGAAATGATAAGAGTTTCATGACAGACAGACCACAGAGTTTGGACCCCCCACTCACTCTCTTCTCTTTTTATTTATTTGTTTTTTTCTTCTCATTTATTTATCATTCATCCACTTACATTAAATCTTCCATTTGGTATCAATATGTTGGTCGAAATATCGAAATTCTGCTTTAAATTTTAGCTAAAGTCAATTCATATTTGTTTTTTTTTTGTCAAAATTAAGCCACTCAGCTTTTTAAATTATATATTGTTTGTTTCTTTGCATAATAATTTGTGAAAGGTTATACGCACTGCATGTTGTTGTTTTTTTTTTATAGATTCATCTTCGTACTTTATATAATTTAAATTAACACATTTTATATAAATTAATAATCCGTCAGCTAATAAACTAATCTCTCTTTTTTTTCAATCCAAATCATTAATTAAAATGCAATCAATATCTGCCGAAATGTAAATCAATCTATGTTTCTCAATCAATCAGAAGCAAATTTTTTAAGCAATATTGGGTTTTGTTAGCGCCCTTTGGCATATTTCTATACCTAAATCAAAAATGTTTTGTCTTTTTCCTTATTGTCGTCTATCTGCGTGCGTGTATGTATGCATGCATATAAAATAAATGTAAATTTAAAGTAGATACTTAATTAATAAAATATATATTAAAATATGTCTATGCATACAACAAACATATATATTGTACACGACACGGCCTAACATATACAATTATACGTTTGAATAAATATTAACGTAGAAATGATTGCCCATGACTTTTATATGTATATGCATAAATATTTAGGTCGATATCGAAAATCCAAATGTGTAACATGGTGCCACATCGATACGTTTAACCATAAGTGATTAGTGGTCCAACATGCAATTAATTTGTTGATAAGTATCAGATCAATCGGTATCTAAACATGGTTTAATTAAATAAACCTCATGTGAGATGGTTTTAGATAAATTCATTGATATTTATTTTATTTATTTATTCGGATGTAAAATAAAAAGGACAAACAATCTCTCAGTCAATAATATTTTGTTTGATTTGTAAGATTCTCGGAACAGTACCACATTGGTTACAAACACGAGCTTCGGATAGATTTTGTACTTTGTTTTCCGTGAATTATTTTGTTCCAATTTTTTTTTTAAAATAAAAGTTATACGCATAATTAAATAAAAAAAATTAATTTTTTAAAATTTATTCGAATATATTGTATAATATATACATAATCTCTGAATTTAATAATGGAAATAATACGGGGAGGATTAAGAAGAGTTAAGTTGAAGCCAGATTTGTTTGAAGGCAGTGATGATTACGTGGTGATACTCATCGGAGTTGAGATAGAGATAGCAAGCAAGAAGCTCTTCCAGATCCTTGGATCCTCTGATGTTGTTCTCCACGATCATCTCCACCATCGATTCCTTGAAATCCCTCCCCGGGTCCGCCGACACTTTCACCACCGCCATGCTCCGCCGAGAGGCCGCCCCGCTTCTTCTTCCGCCGCTCACCGACACCCTCGGTGAATTCAACCTCAGCCTCACCCCCGGAGACGTCGTTTTCCTTCCAGAGAGCTTTCGGGGTTCGGTGCCCTGTTTCTTCGCCGGTGATTTCGTTTTGATGGGGCGAAGGTCAAGCTGCGACGACTTGGACGCCGCCACCGGTGGTTTGGAGGTACAGCTGCAAGGACTGGGGTAGGAAGCGTTGTTGTCGTCGTCGGGGAGGAGAAAGTGATCAGAACGGAAATCCGGGGAAAAAGTAGCGGCTGTGAGGGAGCTATCTCCAGAGGTGGTGCAGAAATCCGGTAAGCCGGGGGAGTGAGAAGTTCGGGACCAAGATTTGGCGCGGCAGCTGCAAGAGGAGGAGACGGCGGAGGCGAGGCGCTTAGGAGAGGACCTGGAGTAGTAGTAAGAGGTTCTGGAAGATGTAGGAGAGCGTGGCGTTCTGAGAGGGGAGGAGGGGACAGCGTGGCGTTTATTGATAGAAGGAGGAGACGCGGTGGTATTTGGCTTGGGCCTTAGTTTCTTGGAGGTCCCCATAAATCGGAACCAAGAATTGGGGATTATGTCCGTTAACCTAATCCTCCTGTAATTTCCCATTCTCTCTTTTTCTCTCTCTCTATCTTTCTGGAGGGGTGGGAGCGAATATAAAGGCATGGGAGAGATGGGGTCCACATTTGTAGAGAGAGAATAGAGTATTGTTACTTAGTAATAGTATTCTGTGTTGGATTTTCATAATGACGTTGACAAAGACACTTCTCTCTCTATATATCTTCCAATGTTGTATGTAATAACATGTGCCCCCACGTGGTGTATTCTGATTGGTTATTCGGATATTTGGGCCCTTTTAATAAAACTAACGAAATTGAGCAACATTTAAGATAATAGCCCAATAACAGTGATATGCCCGATATGATTGATGGGCCCAATAACAGTGATAGACCCAATTTGATTGATGTACCCAACTAGATCGACGGGCCCAATAATAGTGATTGGCCCACTGTGATTGATGGGCCCAAAGCAGGATCGCATTTGGACTTATGAATCCCCATTTTGATATGTGAAAATATAATGGGAAGAAAACAGTGCATAAACGAATTGTTGTATTTTTAAAAGAAATGGTTGTTTGTTTTTGCCAAAATACAAACCATTTCTCTCTTTTGTCCTTGTCCTTACCATACTTTCTGATATAATATATCCCATATTTACCAACAACATTTCGTCCAGATGCAAATCTACTTTTTCTATATTTTTCCGTTTCTCTCAATCAATTTACATTTACAATTTATGACCATGGAAAGAATTTTCACGAATTTTGACCTTTTTTTACAAACAAAACCCAAAAAATCAAATTTTCAAAATATTCTACTTGAAGTCGGGACGACAATGCTCTGCGTCTCCGCGGCCGGTTCATGGGACTCGCTGGCATTATCCATCCCGGACGCCCACCGCCGCAGATACCTCATGAGAGACGCCGCCTTCCTCCGACCCCTCGATGTTCCCGTCCCTATCATCTCCCATATTACCCTCTCGATGCCGGGGATCGCCGCCATTTCTGCCACCGTCTCTGATCCTCCTTTGCGGCACATCGTCACCAGCGTCGCCGCCGCACATTCCCTTGTCGCCTCCGCCCCTTCCATTAGAAGCTCCCCCAGCCGCCGTATCAGCCCGAACGCCGCCGCCACCGCCATGAGGCCCCCTCTTCTGACCACCGCCTCCACCACCGCCACCGACTCCTCCGGAAGCTCCCTGAACGCTTCTCCGGCGACCTCCACCACTCCTCCCTCCACAAACCTCGCCACGTTCTCCCTCTCCCCAGCCAGATTCATGATTGCCACCAGCGCGTCTCTCTTGGAACTCGTGGGGCCCTGCTTCGCCAAGTCCACCAAACCCTTCACGACACGTGTCTTCCTCCCCAGCCGCCGCTTGTAAGACGGTATGCCCGACAGGCTAAAAAGCGTGGCGGCGGCGTTGGCCTTCGCCTCCCACGTTGCGCCCGAGCGGAGGACCTCGATGACGCCGTTTAAAGCTCCGTCGGTTTCCATAATCCTCGTTTTATTCTCTTCCAAGATGGAGAGGTTGAGGATCGTCGTGACGGCGTTTACCTGAAGTCTCGGGTGCTCCGACCCTACGTCCGAGCCAAGGTAGCGGACCAATTTCGGTATGGCTCCAGCATCGGCGATGAAGGCTCGGGCCACGGAGTCTGACTTGGCGAGCGCACGGAGTTCGTAGATGACGTTATTTGAATCGTCCAGGGAGGAAGAGACGAGGAGCTTGTTTATCAGATACGAAACCGTCATCATCGTAAAATTCTCGGCCTCTTTGCACCACGCAGTCCCTCCGCCGGTTCTATGGTCACCGCCTTCGCTCGAAGACTCGAACGGTATCTTCTGTTCACGGCACCACATCACGACGAGGTTCTTCAACGCTCGGTTTGGTGTAAGGTCGGTGTGTTTGAGGGTCTGACCAGTTTTCGGACAAGTGTTGTGTCCCGATGAGAGCCAGAGCTCGATAGACTCGCGATCGTACGTGTGGCCTGTCGACACGACCACCGGATCGCGCATCAGCTCCAGCGTGATGGGGCACCGGAAGTCCGCCGGAATGTTTGTCTCGGACACCGACTTGTGGCGACGGATATCCGGCTGCGGCGGCGTTGACGGGCCATATAGCACGTATTTTGCGTATCTTACGAGCCCAATGAGTGAAGCGGCCAGGGATTTAGATCTCTCGTCGATCTGGTTCTTGATTTCATCCTCCAATCTCTCTATTTCGTCGGTGCAACTGGAGGAATCTTGAAATCCCAGGGCGGTAAAAATATCCCCGAGCCTGGAGTGATCAAGGGTGATCTGGCGCCCAATTCCGTGAATGATGTCGTAAACCTCTCGGCGGAGATCATCATCTCGTGGATCGACGAAGGGCTTAGAATGAGTGCACTGTTTTCTGAGGAGAAGAAGGAGTTCTTGGACGTCGTCGGAGAGAGGGAACTGCTTGACGGGCAAAATATCAAGAAGAGTGGATAAATCGATGATGAGCTCGTGAAAGTTGAAGGAGAAGGTATCGATATGCATGAGCAGCCAGAGCTTGCTTGTGTGGGAGCAATCCTCGATCAAAGTCTTCACCCTCTGCATAACGATGTGCATTTCCTCGAAGCAAAGCTGAACGGATTGCGAGTAGACAATCTGGAAACGCAGAAGATCGTCGAAAATCACAGAGAGGGTTTGAATTCTGCGAATGACGGAAAGAGAATTGCGTCGTAAGATGAAGCGGAGAGGGCGGAGAGCAGATATCTCCTGAGTCAAGAGAGAGAGAGATCGGGTTAGTTTTGCGTCGGAGAAGTTGGCCAACTCGAAAGATCCAGCGGAGGAAGGCCGCCGTTTTGACGCCGGAAAATGATCAGGAGTGACGGCCATGAGAAGGGATAAGGAAGAAACAAACAGAATATTACGGGAGGGGGAGGAAGAAGAAGTAAACCCTTTTTGTTTTTTTGGTGGGGGGTGCGGTAGTTGGTTACGGAGACAAGTTAACGGAGGCAGAGCTGGCGTTTGAAATTCTTTTATTAATTTAATTTATTATTATAATCTCAATCATAAAAAAGACGGAATGGAGCCGCCGGCAGGTGTGTATGGTGTGGAGGATATATCTATATAATTTTATATTATTTTTATATGTTTAGAGATAATGAAGAAAAAAAGTCAAATATTATTACCATAAACAGGGATATTACATATAATTTTAATTATGGTAAATTAAAAAGACTACTTTTTAGGTTAGTTTTGGATAACTTAAACATGGAAAATAAAGAAACGAGGCAACTATTAACGTCGTAGACCAAAATATTTTCGTTATAAAAAAGTCGATGAACTTTGATGACACAACACAAGAGGTGGTTAGGGACGAATAATTCTTTATTTGTTTTATATATACCACTAATAATACAATAAGCAATAGCCTTCATTATTTTAATGAAAAAACAAACCTGGATTTATTTATTTGATTCTGTATTTAATACTAATTAATGGTAATTTACCTGACGCGGAACATCCATTTATGGAGGACGATGGCTAACAAATCAATATATTTATTTTTTCCAATTTGGTAATTTTAGTTTATTTTATATTTAGTAATCGTGTGGGCTTGCATTGTGCATTTTTTTCTACTTTTCTTATTTGTAAAACTTTTATATACATATAGAATTGGACAGTGTATTTAATGCTATCGAGTATTCCATGACGTGTAAAATAACGAAAATGGTAATTATCCAATGTATATTTGGTGTATTAAAATTCTTATGATAATTTTCGAATTTTGCATATCACGCATTTCAATGTCAAGGTATTTCTCCAATTTGTAATCAATTGGGAATAAAAAGAAAAGTTTTTTATGGAATATCCAAGAAAGAATGACTGAAAGGGTATATGGTTTGTAAGAGGGCAGATTTACAAGTTTTGGGCTTTAGAAGGAGTCAGTCAGAACTCTCACATTTTCCTCTGTTTTTTAAAAGAAAAAAAAAGAACTCTTTCAAATATAACATTTTATTTTTCTATTTTGTCTCCAACAAAATTATCATTTTAAGTAACCACAATTTTTGGAAGAGATAATGATGAATTCATACATTAAATATATATTTAAGGTAAATACAGAATATAAGGATGTAAGAGAAGAAAGGGGAGGACAGAACGATTCATCCACGAGCCATTGCCATGTCCCATTTTGATTAACATAATCCAAATTATCTATATATATATATATAATTAAAAATAATGATTCCATAACAACCAAACACTTAAATTATTATGGGGACATGAATGAATGGCCAAATCAATATTTTACATTTATTTATTTATTAAAAAGTGTTGGACCAAAGGCTTTTTCCATCGAAGCCCATATCTTAATAACACAATATTTGGGCCTCCTTTTATACATCTCACCACTTATTCAAGCCTTCGACCCATCCCATTTTGACTCCACCTCTCTTTATTCTCTAAGTTATTTATTTTATTATTTTAATATATACGTGTGTATATATATATATATGATGATGTTAGATTATATTATAAAGTATTTAACGATAACACGACGTGATGTTTCCGTAAGACTAATCTTTTATGATGCATGAAAAGCCAAAGATCTTCTTATTTCCCAACGTTTAATATTGAAGATTTGTAAATCCTTATAATATGTCTTCAAAAATATCTTAAAGATTATACCTCTTCAATGTTTAAAATATATTTCTATGATATTCATTATATATATATAGGTATCTACTATATATATCCTAAATGATCGAAAAAAAAATCACTTTGCTTCTATCAACCTCATTTCCAAGTCTATTACAAATCTTCTTATATATGCACCCATGCATCCATATATACGTATGACGTATGTGTGTGTATATATATACGCATAATTTAAAAATTAATGACGATTAATACATTAATTATGCGTGAGCAAAATGACAAACGTCGTTGCTTGTGCTGACTCACTACGTACATAATAATCTTGAAATTTTGCTAAATGCCCACTCATTCTTCATTTTCTAAATCACAATTTATTTTATTTTTTTATATTAGTGTGAGGGTGTATGTCTGTAGTCACGTTTACTCAGTTTTCCATCTGATTTAAATAATCATTTGCAATTTTAATTATATACATATATATATTATAATGTAGTCCTAATTCGAGGGTAATATATATTTATATATAATATATATATAGGTGCAGAAACTAAGGAAGATTCCATGAATCTGAATTCTTTGATAAGAGGAGAGGCATTCCATGTTACGGAGCCATATATGTCTGTATATATATATATATATATATATATATATAAGTTTGGTCACATTTATGTATTAAGAGAAAACTATGGAAGCCGGTGGCCAATTAAACTAAACGATATAAAATACAACAGTTGAAACGTCTCAATATGGCACCTGACGTCACTCATAGAGCATCTTATGTTATTATATATATATATAATCAATATAGAAATTCAAAATGGAGGATATACCCGATTCAATCCTATACTATATAGTTAATGATAATGTTACAAGAATTTAGACCCAGGTTATACGAATAATATTTCCATATTTCACTAAAAATATCGATAATACATAATAATATATTAATAAAGATAATAACGTGAATGGTGGTTATGAATGTAATGGAGGGATGAAATTAATGAGTAATCTTCATTTATTACACGTCTAACGTTACAATGACTAATGTTGGGCAACTTAATACTAGTTTCTTGTATGAGAAATAAACGTGCAAAGAGGTATGACATGTTACGTATAAATGTGATATATATATATGTCTTTTTCTCGATTATTATGTAATATATAGCTTACATTATAAATGTCTTATATATGTATATATAATAATGTTTGGTATTGAAGCCGTGGAGAGATTGTATGAAGTCCGTCCACGTTAAGTTTAGATCCCCAAGCGTCGAGGCTTCCCAATCTTAAAATTGTATTTATTTGCCTTCGACCGACCTACCAAATTCCATTTTTTCATTTTTATTTTATATATGTTATACAATTGCAAAGTAAATCTTCTAATTTTTTTTCATTTAGCAGCCAAAAAAGAAAAACAAGTAGCACGTGGTGGATGAGAAAACGCGTGAGATTCCCGTAAATATCATATCTCCACATTGTTTCTCCATCATCCATTTATATCTAGTCCATTTCCATGTGAGCTTCCATAATTTTATTTTATACATAAAACTGTATTTCTGCATCGTGGAATAATATATTTGCCATGTGCAATTATTATATTTTGTGTTTTTCTTTCAAGATATTATTCAAGACACAAATCTACGGCGTACGACTATGCATACATTATCATAAATGTGAACATGCATATATACATGGGATAACAAAAACAGTATTTATAAAATTGTAATTGATAGCATTTTTCAGGGTTAAATATTTTGTTTTTAATTAATAACTGAGATATTATTACAATGCATATATATATATATATGTTCAGTTTGAAAAAAAAGTACAAGTAATTTGAAAGGTGGTAAAACATTGTAGAGGTTAATTTTAAAATCAGAAAAAGCCAACTCTTTCCAAAGAGAACCTCTAATTGTGACAAACTTTTTGAATCACGAGATAAATTGCGGCTTCAACGAATATAAATTGTCGTGGAAGGTGAATTTTCAGATAATGGATTTCGTAATATTTTTTTTGGCAATATATTTAGGAAGCATATGTGTTTAAATTTTATTATATTGGTCAACATAATATTAGGTTTTAGCTGTAACTATTTTTTCGATCATTTATGGGAAATTATCTGTTTATCTTTTTTTTTTTGTCAAAACATGGAAAATAATCGACGGAAAAAAACACACATAGAATATAATCCGTAAATTATATTTAAATGGTAGACAGTCAAAATTAGCATGGCAAATGTTACGAATGCAATGAATGAATAATATCGGCCTCAACAATTATTTATCTATTAATTTTTTTATGTCAAATCTTAATGGTTGCAATGCGTGACGCAACATTGGTTATTTAAATTCAATAAATAACATTAACTTACGGAATCTGTTTAGATTTTTTATTTTTTGTTCATACTTAATTTGGAAGACTGAAAATATCTAGTAAATAAATTTTATTTTAAATTTCTTTCATAATATTTGAACTATAGATATTGACAATCTGTTTCCTTTTACGATAATCATACGCGCATATATAATAAAAAAGTAATTATACTTAATTTATCTTATCTAATATAGAATGGCGTTTTAGAATGCATCCTACTATTTTTTAACCTAATTCGATTGTATTATTAGCATTTTAAATTATAAATATGTATATTTTAGAAACGTTTAATTTTTTCAAATTTTTCTTTTTAATCGAGAGAGGCAAAACGCAATTATAATTAATTAAAAATGTAATTTGGGAGTAATTAAATGGAAGAATGAGTTCTATTTTATATGGTTAATTGCACCAATAGGCTCGCAGAATATGGGATGAAACATGACAAACGAAATTGGACACGTGTATGGTCTATATGCAACTTAACGTCTCCCTCTCTCAATTATAAAATTAAAAGAGGCTGATGTCATACAACCAGTGAATTGACGGAACTACCCTCGTCTCCTACCTTCGGACACTCCATTAACCCCCTCTACTTATACGTATAAATTAACGTTAATATATGTACGGCATCAATTCACAACTCTACTTATCTCTTATCTCATCTTCTCTATCCATATCCACCTTATTATTCGGAACAAAAACTTTTTTTTTCCATTTTTGTGTTCATATCCTCTTACATTAATATCATTCCGAGGATTTTCCATTGTCATCAAGTCTACTTTTTTATTTTTAAGGAAAAAATTATGTGGCTTGAATCATTTTGGATTCTATGAGCAATGGTTACACAACAAAATTCAGTTTTAGGGTATCGGAATTAGCGAAGCGGCGATCCGGCCTTCTCACCCGGGGGCTGGATTTTTGAAAGGCCTCATGGTGGATTCTGGCACCGTCACGACAGCGGATGGGGATAATCTGCCGGAGGTCCGTCATGCCTCCGCCGGGCTGCTGTTCGGCAAATACGAGCTGGGGAAGCTGGTGGGTTACGGGGCCTTCGCGAAGGTGTACCACGCTCGCGACGCGCGTACGGGTCAGAGCGTTGCGATCAAGGCCGTGAGCAAGCAGCGGCTGGTGAAGGGCGGGCTGTATAGCCTCGTTAAGAGGGAGATCGCTATTTTGCACCGCCTGCGTCACCCCCACATCGTGCGCCTCTTTGAGGTCCTTGCGACCAAAACGAAGATCTATTTCGTCATGGAGTTTGCCAAAGGCGGAGAGCTCTTCGCTAAGGTCTCCAAGGGGAGGTTCAGCGAGGATCTCAGCCGTCGGTATTTTCAGCAGTTGATCTCCGCCATCGGATACTGCCATTCACGCGGCGTCTTTCACCGGGATCTGAAGCCGGAGAATCTCCTCCTCGATGAGAAGCTCGATCTCAAGGTCTCCGATTTCGGCCTCAGCGCCGTCAACGAGCAGATCCGACCCGACGGTCTCCTCCACACCCTCTGCGGCACCCCCGCCTACGTGGCGCCGGAGATCCTAGCAAAGAAGGGCTACGACGGCGCCAAGGCCGACGTCTGGTCGTGCGGCGTCGTTTTGTTCGTCCTCAACGCCGGTTATCTCCCCTTCAACGACCCTAATCTCATGGTCATGTACCGTAAGATATACAAGGGAGAGTTCCGCGTCCCGAGGTGGACATCGCCGGAGCTGCGGCGACTCCTGACGCGGCTTCTCGACACGAATCCGGTGTCGAGAATCACCGTGGAGGAGATAATCGGAGATCCATGGTTCAAACAGGGGTACGACGAGAAGATGTCCAGATTCCACCACGAGGATTTCGATCTGAAGCTTCCGGGGAGCGAAGGCGGGGAGGAGAGGGGGAAGAGATGCCTAAACGCGTTCGATATAATATCAGGATCGCCGGGATTCAATCTATCGGGTCTGTTCAGGGAGGAGAGCAAGTACGAGAAGATAGAGAGGATCGTGTCGGCGGAGACAGCAGAGAGGGTGGTGGAGAAGGTGGAGGAGGTGGCGGAGGCGGAGAAGCTGAGGGTGGCGAGGAAGGAGAAGTGGGGAGTGAAGGTGGAAGGGCAAAAGTGTAATTTGGGGATGGTGGTGGAGATTTACCGATTAACGGAGGAACTGGTGATGATTGAGGTGAGGAAGAGGGAGAGAGTGGGAGGTTGGGGAGATAGCATTACGCAGTCTCTTCTCGGGCTCTCCGTGAAACCGGTGGATTCGGTCACGGGTGGCAGCATCGTAGGGTCAGACGCGTAGAGTGCGGGAGGCGTTTAAACGACGCCGTTTTAGGACAGTAAAAGTTATGTACATTATTGTCCCTAAACCAAACAAAACTGTGAAAAAATAAGAAATGTTTTTAACAGAAGGAAGAATGTGTAAAAGTGGGATGTGTCTTTTTGCCCAGAAAATGATGGGTTTGTAATTCAGTCTGATGGGATGATATGAATATGAATAGATGTTGTTTGTTTCTCTGACTCTCGACAATGTTTGTTCAGATTATCTGAGTTTTGTACAGAACGTCGTGTACAGTCTCATACGCCAATCCTATCCTTTTTTTTTTCCTGAATGGATGGATCATTCATTGTCATATAGTTAATTCGGAGAGAGAATATAATAAGACATTGCCAAGTGGCTTATTTGGAGCCATCTCTCACAACACCAAATGAAGTGTTCCTTTCGATTATTAAGTTTGTGGACTTCATTTACAAGAGGGCCCCACTCCAACTATTCGCATATTGAATATTCGAAGAACATCATATTCCAAATGGGCAATTAATAATACAATGTCAAAGCCAAGGCCAGACGAGTTCATTGCTTCCAAGGTAAGGTCTATAAAGCCCATTTGATTTTAGACGTACATAGAAGAAATGGGTGGCCCATTTATGGCGATGCCCATAAATAAAAGCCCATTTAAATGTTACCGATCAATTTGGTAAATGGCACTGTCGGATGCCATTATTATAAGGTTTTTCTTATAATCATGGCATCAGCTATTAAGCATTCCCATTCTTAGAATACCGAAAGCAAAACAATTTAATTAACCTCACCGCACCCCAACTCCTTTCATTTACATATATACATCTCTCCTCTCCATTGATTGCCTTTAACTCAACATCTCTCGATGACGCAAGAGGAGGGGTCCTTTATTAAGACAAGCCCTTCTTCCTACGGGGGGTCTGTGCCATTCGTGTGGGAGTCGCGGCCAGGGACTCCCAAACAAGCCATCGGTCACACCCACAACGACCCTCCTCTCCCACCTCTCACTCCTCCTCCTTCTCACTACCAATCTCAACTACCCTCCAAGCTCAACCACTCTCCAAGTTCCAAGTTTTTGGATCTACTCATGCTCCCCAGGTTCTGGTCGTGGTCGGACCATCATAAGGTCAAGAATGTGACGCTGTTAAATTCCTCTTCGAGTATGTCGTCGATGACCCTCGTCGATCGTGATTATAATATGTTAAAGTATCAGGGATCGAGGAAGGATAGTAGGAGGAGGAGGAGGAGGTTTTGGTCGTTGGATTCGAGGAAGTCGTACGTGGACTGTCCTTACGAGGATAACACGGCCTCTTCGTGCTTGGGAATCAGCAAATGTCACGTTTGATAATACAATTTATATAAGAAAATGCCCCCACGATTCACCAAAACTATATAACATATGTGTCCAATCCTCAAGTGGAATTTAGATAGACGTAAGAAGTATGTATGTATGTATGTTAGTGACTTTTAAACTAAGTGATTTCCTCAGGTGTTGCTTTGGTTATGTGTGTGACACAGACATACTTGTAGTAAATAAGGATGCCATTACATACATTACATCATATAAGTATGTATTGACTACAGTAATAATTCTATTTACTACTCCCAAAGAAAAATGAATTGAAGCGTTTTTGTTGACCTTATTTAATAATATCAACCTTAAATAGTAATAAAAGTTTATCGGTAAAAACCAAAAATTTAGTTGGATTGCCTCATCGTCTTCCCCCGCGACTTGTAGCAATCAACAATGCGACCTTCACCGTTTCTTCTTTCCTATAATAACACGACGCCCTTTCATCGCTTTCATGACCCTCCTCTCTCCTCCGTCTCTACTCCTTTCCCGTCTCTTCCTCCGTCGCTTTTTCTCTCCGTCTCCGATTGCAATGAGCCGTGCCTCTGACAACAGCCGGTCCAAGCGCCGCCTCTTTCCAAACTCTACTGGTCGTGTGAGTAGTATTGCTTTTGGTTTTGTCTTATGTAATCCCATGACAGTGGAAATTTCGCCCAATTTCCAGGAGATTTTGAACTAGGGTCATCGTGTAAATCTCTTGTCGAATATGGAAAATCTGTCATCGTTCAATTTGAATTCCTTTTCTTTAGTTAGCATCTAAAGAGCACGCGTTGTTCTTGTTGATACTGTAAAACAGGTTGCGTCTGCTGCTTCGGACAGTTCAGGCTTGTCAAAGGTGGCTTCTTCTTCTGTTGGTCGGAATGCCATTCCTGATAGCCAGAGAGGCAAACCTTGTGTGGACTCGGGAGAACTTTTCAACAGCGGTGATTACGAAAACGAGTTCCCACCGCTTGGTGCTAATACAGGATCTAAGCGTAAGGATTATGGGAGGAAGAAGGATGTGGGTTTGGACCAGACTGTTTTACCGGCGGCTGAAGCTCCATCCATGTCTAGGAATTCACAGAATCCGAATGGGAAAAAGCATGGGAATATGGAGTACAGGGTTAAGAACCAAAAATGCAAACAGAAAACAGAATTGCCTTTTGACATTTGTTATTCTAAAGGTAGAGGAATCAAGGGCTTTGGGAAGGAGAGACGCTTGCAGGAATTAGAGGAAGCAGATGAGGACAGCAGCAAGTCTGAAATCCTAAGGCCTGGAATGGTTTTGCTTAAGAAGTACCTTAGGGTCGATCAGCAGGTAAGACCAGTGTAGTTGTGTATGTATAGTGATGTTACCATTACTGAACATGTTATGTTGCTTCAGGTTGAAATCATAAAGATTTGCCAGAGACTTGGTGTAGGACCAGGAGGGTTTTATCGGCCTGGTTATAGTGACGGTCCAAAGCTTCGGCTACAGATGATGTGTCTTGGGCTAAATTGGGATCCCGAGACAAAATACTCTGAAAAGCCTGGAGGAATGGATTGTAAACCTCCTGCCATTCCTGATTCCTTTGTGGCTTTGGTACGACAGGCGATCCGTGATGCACGTCTGCTCGTAAAAGAAGGGTCTGTTGGAGGGACTGCAAAGAGTGTGATTCCAGAGATGTGTCCGGATATTTGCATAGTAAACTACTACTCAACAACTGGACGGCTGGGTCTTCATCAGGATAAGGATGAAAGCAGGGAGAGCATAAGGGCAGGCTTGCCGATAGTATCATTCTCGATTGGTGATTCGGCAGAGTTCTTGTACGGAGATGAGAGGGACGTAGAGAGAGCCGAGAGTGTGCTGTTGGAGTCTGGAGACGTTTTGATATTTGGGGGCCAAGCTAGAAACGTGTTTCACGGTGTGAACGCCGTAATACCAAATTCTGCCCCCTGGCCTTTGCTCCGCCACTCTAAGCTACGACCAGGTCGCCTCAACCTAACTTTTAGGAAATTTTGAACACCCTTTTATTAGTAGTAGGAGTAATAGCATGATATCTTCTCTACACAATAGTATGATATTTGTTGATTATAATGACTAGTAAGATCATTTTATGATTCTTCTTTTAACTCGGCGGTCTCTCTCTCTCGTAACCTTAGCTTCCGTTTCCTATTACGACTTCCATAGCAATACAAATGAGAATGAGAATGACAACTGCCCATTCATAATAAAACAAACTACATATATCCTTACTAATTCATTCCTTTTTTTTGGTTAATCCAATTACGTCATGAATGATTTTTTACTATTGAAACTCCATCACTCCATTATTATTGTCCTTTCTTCGCTATTAATTCTTAAAAAAATGGTTTAATCTTCAAAATGTGGACATCTTGAATGCATATGAACAAATATTTACGACTAAATTTGGCTTTATTAATTTCCTGTTTATGTCTTATACATACATATCACTAAATACGTCTATATATGGGATTATTGTAAATTAGTTGTTTTCGAATTCTTTGGTGATGGCCAAACTACGCAAAGACAGATAAACGTGGTGGATGCGAAGATGCAGTACGTGTTTGACGACTCGGGTCGCCGCTATGTGGACGCCTTCGGGGGAATTACGACGGGGTCGTGCGGTCACTGTCATCCCAAAGTGATGGAATCCATAATCAAACAGCTAAAGCGTATCCAACACTCCACCGTTCTTTACCTCGACCACATAATCTGGGATTTGGCGGAGGCCCTCGTGTCCAAGCTCCCTGGAGACCTCAAGGTATATTTCATGTGACGGTGTGCTATTGATTCATCGTATTTGTCACGACGGATCATGTACTTTTGACCCGTCGGAATTACTTCAACACATTCGGAGGCAACCCTTTGTGCTCTGTGTGAAGGCCCTGGCTACTTCCCCGCGGCCTACGAAATGGTAAGACCAACCCTTTTAAAGGATAACTTCGAAAGTAAAGTGGATCTAATATTATTAGTTCCTCAATTTAAATCTAATATAAAGTATATATATATAATAGTTTTAACATATATAGTTTACAGATGTGACAGAGATGGAAGTATGGGAATGTGTTCGGAATCACTCCTCTATGCGAACAGATATTCATAGAATAGAATCACGAAGATGATTCAATGTGGGATTTGGTGTTAAATCATATTGATATCACGAGTTTAGTATGTAATCCTATTTCTTGACATGGGATTAATTTTAAGGTGAAAAAGAATAAAATGTTAAACACACATTTTAAGCATTTCTCATAAGTTTTCTAATTCCATCTCAATTTATTTATTTATTTAGTTTGATTATACTTATAAAATTTCATGGTTAATAAGATTTTATGCGAAAAAAGGGAAACGAGAAAAAGGATGAGAGAGAGAGAGAGAATAGGGAACATAACACATTCAAGAAGACTTTCCCTTTCTCTCTCTCTCTCGACAAATTCCCAATTTTCGCATCCCCACTTTCTCTGCCTCTCCGCCGCCGCCACCGTCGCATATATCCTCCATTCTTCTGTATTTCTGGAGTCTCTTGGCTTTTCGTTTCAGTCCATCCAGGGTTCTTCGAGCTGGATTCTTTGCTCTTCTTGCGCTGTATCTCCTTGCGCCGCTGGTGTAGCGGCTTCGTCGATTGATCCTGCTTTCTCCGTCTCCGCGTCCTTCTGGTTTCCCTTTTCTCATAGGATTCTAACAAAACGCTAGGGCGGTGGATTTCGTTTCTGCGATTTCGGGGTGTTTTCCTTTTTCGATTTGAATGGCATTAGGGGACTTGACGGTGTCTCGGTTTTCGCAATCTTCGGTTTCTGTTGTCACCAATCACCACTACAACGACGACTGCGCCTCCTCTGCTGCCTATAGTCACGACGATGGCGATTCATCCATCACCTCGCGCCGGAGGAATTCAGAAGCCGCGAGCAGCAGTTACGGAAATGCCACGACGGCCACCGCCGTCCCCTCCTCCTCCTCCTCCACCACCACCACCACCAGTCTTTCCTACTTGCCTTATACCGTCGTACTATGCGAGCTCAGACACGACGCCTTTGAGGCGTCTGCGCCCTTGGGACCTTCCGAGAGAGGCCTAGTCTCGAAATGGAGGCTTAAAGAGCGAGTAAGTATATCCAACTGTTTTAGTGAGAGTATAATCGTAGTATTTCGATTTTAGGTTGCTCTTGTGTCTCGATTTCTTTTGGTTTTATCACCAGATGTGTTTGTTTCCTGGCACATAGGATACATAGGTACCTAGAACGATCGCATTGTCCATATAGCACGGTAGGACTCGCCATTATAGGCTGCTTTAGTGCCATTTAAGTGGTCTGATATAATTTAGGCTGATCATCCTAAGAAGGGTACGTTAGCGTTTAGTTCAGACATGGCCAGTGATGAAGATTCGAATTCACAAAGGGCCAATATTCTCGTGATACGACCTTTGAATTCGTTTGAACCCAAATGTCTGCCTAAAATCTATTATGAATCCCCTACTAAAGCGAAACTGGGTACTGGGGTCTGTTGCTGTTATCCTTGACTCTCATTCTCCTTCTACGCAGATGAAAACAGGATGTGTAGCTTTAGTTATGTGTTTGAACATTAGTGTTGATCCACCAGATGTTATCAAGATATCACCTTGTGCAAGAATGGAGTGCTGGATAGGTTGCACCTTGGGCCATCTCAATCATTTTGCGTTTGTCTTTTCCTCCACTGTCTTTATTCCTTTTCCCCCCTTTCGTGTTTGATGGCAGATCCATTTTCTATGACCCCTCATAAAGCGCTTGACACAATTGGAAAGAATTTGAGCTGTCAATATGAGAGATGGCAACCGCGGGTGAGAACTTTTGTTTCATTTCCTTGATTGTTACTCTGCTGAGCTCGCATTGTTCATTTGTATCTGTAAAATTTTGTTAGGCTCGTTATAAGGTTCAATTAGATCCTACCGTGGACGAGGTGAGGAAGCTCTGTTTGACTTGTCGTAAATATGCGAAGACGGAGAGGGTTTTGTTCCATTACAATGGACATGGTGTGCCAAAGCCGACAGCAAATGGTGAAATCTGGGTGTTTAATAAGGTTTGATTTTTTCATATTTCTTTCTATCATCTTTCTGTTCGGTTCCTTTTTCTTTGCTTGTTATAAAGTCCTGATCCATCTTGCGTTTGATCAGAGTTACACTCAATATATTCCCTTGCCAATCAGTGAGCTTGACTCATGGTTAAAGACACCATCGATCTATGTTTTTGACTGCTCTGCTGCTGGGATGATTGTCAATGCCTTTGCCGAGGTAAAATGATATGCACTTGTCGCATAATATATGGCTGGTTGTGGATTTTGGGGCTTGTTTTGTTGATATTGTTTTGGCATTTGGTGTTTTATAAGATAATCAAATATTATTTTCTTATGTGATAGCTTCATGAATGGGGTTCTTCTGGCTCTTCCGGCCCCTCGAGGGACTGCATTCTTCTTGCTGCTTGTGAAGCACATGAGACACTTCCTCAGAGTGTTGAATTTCCAGCTGATGTGTTTACTTCTTGCCTCACGACACCTATTAAAATGGCGTTGAAGTGGTAAAGCCTCTTTCAGTTTCTGATTTCTTTTGAATGTTTGCCCATGTCACAGTTTCCTTCCCAAAACATCACTGTATCCAATTGTAACGGAAACACTTTAATCCTATCTGGCTTTAAGGTAGTTCTGATGAAACAAAAGGGGTCGTGATTATTCCGATTAGTAGCCTTTACCTTCTATTCGTGTTTCAGATTCTATATTTCAACAGTTTTTTTTCTTAGTTATCACCCTAGATTCAATCGGTCCGTGAGTTTACTATCAATTTATTATAACTGTGTTGATTGATTTTGATTTAGCTCGATTTTGAATGGTGTTGTTTTTGGCTTTCTGTGTTTATATAGCTGGGCTTTTTCTGCAGGTTCTGCAGGCGTTCTCTTCTGAAGGAAATCATTGATGAATCGCTTATTGACAGAATTCCTGGCCGCCAAAATGACCGCAAAACACTGCTAGGAGAGTTGAACTGGATTTTCACTGCAGTTACAGATACTATTGCTTGGAATGTTCTTCCCCATGGTATTACTTTAATCTTGTTGACAATGTATAACATTTTAACCTCCTTAGTTCAAAAGCTTGTCTATTTTTCTCCAGTGCATCATGAATGCTGGTTTCCGCTGCAGATCTTTTCCAGAGATTATTCAGACAGGACTTGTTGGTTGCCAGTCTTTTCCGGAATTTCTTACTTGCGGAGAGGATTATGCGCTCCGCAAATTGTTCACCAATATCTCACCCTATGCTGCCACCTACACATCAACATCATATGTGGTACTGAATAAGATGCTGATTTTTGCACTTTTATAGAACGCCAGTGTAGTTTTTTTCCTTCAGCGAATTGCTGCTTGTTTGTCAGGGATGCTTGGGATATGGCTGCTGAAATCTGTCTTTCTCAGCTTCCTCAATTAGTTCAGGACCCTAATGCCGAGTTTCAGGTTTGTGTTCTCTAGTAAATTTCTATTTTATCGCATATAGTCGTGCTTGTGTTGTAGATAATACTTGTTCCTTTCCTGTTTTTAGCCAAGCACATTTTTTACGGAGCAACTGACAGCTTTTGAAGTGTGGCTTGATCATGGATCGGAACATAAGAAGCCACCAGAGCAGTTGCCTATTGTTCTGCAGGTGCAGTCTGAGCACTATATTTTGCGCCCTTTATTTTGGTTTTTTTTTTCTTATCAAATTTTCATCTGTGACCATGATTTTTTTCTTCTCTATATAACAATCATTACTTTTGTTATGCTCTGGAAAAGAACATAATCCTTTTAGTTCATGCAGTTAAGTTTTTGTATGGATATGACCAAGGGAAAATTATTGGCTGCAATGATCCTTTCGTCATATATGTATTTGCAGAGTAACATTTGAGCTTATCAGCGGATTTTGTTGTTTCAGGTTTTACTTAGTCAATGCCATCGGTTTCGTGCTCTTGTACTTCTTGGACGGTTTCTTGATATGGGTCCTTGGGCTGTAGATCTGGTACGCATCTATGAGTTGAACTCCCACTTATAGCCTGAGGTTTAAACTGTCCATTCCTGGTTCTCTTGTGTATATCTACTCACATATTGTGTGAATATTCTTTTTCTAGGCCTTGTCTGTTGGAATATTCCCTTACGTTCTGAAGCTTTTGCCAACTACTACAAATGAGCTGCGGCAGATTCTTGTTTTCATATGGACAAAGATTCTTGCACTTGACAAGGTACCTATTTGGTGTTTCAAGAGCTATTGGCTGAAATAAATTAGTGACAAATGCCAGAAATTTACCGTTCGATGGGTTTGGCTGTGTATTGTATCATAATAGTACCTGCCTTCCTGTTATTTTTTTTTTCCTTTTCCAGTTTCTTCTTTATGTTATCTCCAGCATTCCCACAGCCAATAACTGAGAGATGTCTCTGTGTTCAGTCATGTCAGGTTGATCTTGTGAAAGATAATGGTCATGCCTATTTCATCAAATTTCTAGATAGCTCAGGTGCATTTCCAGAACAACGGGCTATGGCTGCATTTGTTTTGGCTGTCATCGTCGATGGCCACAGGCGAGGGCAGGAAGCATGTGTTGAAGCTAATTTAATAGGTGTGTGTTTGGGGCACCTTGAAGCACCTCGGCCAAATGATCCACCACCTGAACCTTTGTTTCTCCAATGGCTTTGTCTTTGCCTTGGAAAGTGTTGGGAAGATTTTGCAGAGGCACAAATAATGGGTCGAGAGGCCAATGCTTTTGCTAGATTGTCTTCTTTGCTCTCTGAACCGCAACCAGAGGTGCAGCTTTACCTTGGACAATTTTTTCTGTAATTTATCCTTTTGATAGCAGTTAACTGCAAAACATCATTCTTGTGTAGGTTAGGGCAGCTGCTGTTTTTGCCCTGGGTACCTTACTCGACATTGGATTTGACTCGGGTAAAAGTGTTGGAGACGATGAATTTGATGATGATGAAAATATTAGAGCAGAAGATACTATTATCAAAAGTATCTTAAATATAGTTTCTGATGGGAGCCCGCTGGTCAGGGCAGAGGTTGCAGTAGGTATGAAAAGCATGTCTCTCTTAAGCATTCATGTCCTTATCTAACTGTAAAAGATCTTTCTGATCTAGTTATACTTGTCCTGCTGTAGGTATGTAGTTATATTCTATTGGTAGATGCATTTGCGATTATTTCTCTCTTATGGTCTAAATTTCTATAGAAACAAAATTAAGACTACTCTAGTGTAATCAACTTATTTTTAAATCCTTAACGTGATATAGTCTATCGTCGTAAGATATCGTATCGTAGCCTTGTACATGGTTAAAGGCTTTTGTTTTTCTTTTTCTTTTTCTTTTTGACACTAAATGGATCTTTTGTTTTCTACATATATTAGTTTTTCAACCAATTCACAACTTATCCAGTTTGTTATTTTTTGAAAATCATGTGGTGTTGTATTTGCAGCTCTTGCACGCTTTGCCTTTGGCCACAAACAACATCTAAAGTCAGCTGCAGGCTCATACTGCAAGCATCAGTCAAGTTCTTTGCTGACTTCATTCCCTTCATTGGCCAAGCTCCATGATGCTGGGAACACAACAATTGTGTCATCTCACATGGGCCCTTTGACAAGAGCTAGCACTGAGAGCCAACCAGTACTTCGTGTCCAATCAAGCAGTCCTCATGGTTCTTCCGGACTCATGCATGGATCTCCATTATCTGACGATTCTTCACAACATTCCGATACTGGAGTCATTCATGATGGTGTCAGCAATGGAGTTGTCCATCCACCTAGACCATTGGATAATGCCGTTTATTCACAGTGCGTTCGAGCTATGTTTACTTTAGCCAAAGACCCGTCTCCACGTATTGCTAGCCTTGGACGGCGTGTTTTGTCTATTATTGGCATTGAACAAGTTGTCAACAAATCCCCAAAGCCCAGTGGCCGTCCAGGTGAAGCTGCAACAACATCTCACACTCCTCTTTCTGGTCTAGCTCGTTCTTCGTCCTGGTTTGATATGCATGCAGGTAGCTGGTTAAGGAGGATTTTTCAATTATCGTTTAATTTCACGAGTAGTTGCTTTAGAGTGCTATCATGGCTGATAGTGGGTTTTGATCTTTAACTATTCTTGACAGGTCACCTGCCTTTAACATTTAGGACGCCTCCTGTGAGCCCTCCAAGGACAAATTACTTATCAGGATTAAGGAGAGTTTGTTCACTAGAGTTCAGGCCACATCTCATGGGCTCTCCAGATTCAGGATTGGCTGATCCACTTTTGGGAGCCAGTGGATCTGAAAGAAGTTTGCTTCCACAATCAACTATTTATAATTGGAGTTGTGGTCATTTCTCCAAACCACTTCTTGGGGGAGTGGATGATAGTGAGGAGATAGTAGGCAGAAGAGAAGAAAATGAAAAATTTGCGCTAGAGCATATTGCAAAATGCCATCATTCTTGTAAGGCGTTTTCCATTGTTTGTCTATGTTCATTTATTTTAGACTCTAGTGACTTAATTTGTGTTCTAACGTTTCCGCCCTTTGCCAGCTATTAGCAAGCTCAACAACAATCCAATAGCGAACTGGGATACGAAGTTTGAGACGGGAACTAAGACAGCCCTTCTTCATTCGTTTTCTCCAATTGTAATCGCTGCAGATGAAAATGAACGGATCAGGTATGCTAGTTTCTTCAAGCCTTACGCTTTAGATTAACCTGTCTTAGTTTTCTTTCAGGTTGCCCTGTGTACGCAAATGTTCTATACATTGCGCAATGTTTATAAAGATATGTGTGCACTCTTTCGCTTCTCGAAACCAAGATTTATTGGATCGGAGGCCTCTATCTAAGTATAATCATAAAAAAGTGCTTAGCTTCCAAGTGTTTTTTGAGTTGGTTCTTTCAGTCGAGACGTGTTGGAACATTGTCGTTGTATCCTTTGCTGTGCTGAGTGCTTCTACTGGACTAATCATTTCACGGTGTTTCCTCTCAGGGTGTGGAATTATGAAGAAGCAACTCTTCTCAATGGTTTTGACAATCATGATTTTCCTGACAAAGGAATTTCTAAACTGTGCCTTGTCAATGAGCTTGACGACTGTCTGCTACTTGTTGCTTCATGTAATGCTTACAACTTTTGTCGCATGTAATGGTTATGGCTGTTTAAATCCTGCTATTAACGTCTGACACGTGCTTTTGAAATCATGTGTAGCTGATGGAAGTGTTCGGATATGGAGAGATTATGCGATCAAGGGTAAACAAAAGCTTGTTACGGCTTTTTCGACAATCCACGGTCACAAGCCCGGTGCGCATGGCTTGAACGCTGTTGTGGACTGGCAACAGCAATCTGGTTATCTGGTACGTGCTTGCATCTATACAAAATGCAAGGTTTCCGCCTTTGGGAACTGAAACTGGTTGGCATCCTGTGTAAATGCATGCATCACCTCTCTTCTGCAGTATGCGTCTGGCGAAATGTCATCTATCATGCTTTGGGACCTGGAGAAAGAACAGCTTGTCAATTCTATTCCTTCTTTCTCAGATTGTGGTGTTACAGCACTTGTAGGTTTGCTTTCACACACTTCTATTTTCCGTACAACCAAATTACAACCATCTGTTATTGCCTTCTGAAAGTATATATATGTAGTCGACTTCTCAAGTGCATGGGGGCCAACTTGCTGCTGGTTTTGCGGATGGATCTGTCAGACTTTATGATGTCCGGACTCCCAATATGTAAGTATTACTTGACTACCATTTCTCTCTCTCTCTCTCTCTCTCTCTTATGTTTATACATTTTATTATATTTGTTTATTTCTGTAGGCTTGTCTGCTCCATGCGGCCTCATCAGAGGGCCGAAAGAGTTGTTGGAATCAGCTTTCAGCCTGGACTTGATCCTTCCAAGGTTTCATTCACCTCCTCCTCTTTTCTTTATATGTTGGTTTCCGTGAGTGATTGTGTTTCCTGGCCATTCCAGATTGTGAGCGCATCACTTGCTGGCGACATCCAGTTTCTCGATCTCAGAACGACAAGGGACACTTACCTCACGATTGATGCCCACAGGGGCTCACTCACGGCCCTGGCTGTTCACAGGCACGCTCCTATCATCGCGAGTGGTTCAGCGAGACAGCTCATCAAGGTCTTCAGCCTTCAGGGGGAGCAGCTGGGAATTATCAGGTGCTACCCATCATTCATGGCCCAGAAGATCGGGTCAGTGAGGAGCCTCACGTTTCACCCCTACCAGGTTCTGCTCGCGGCTGGGGCTGCAGATCCGTTTGTCTCCATATACACTGACGACAATGCTCAAGCGAGATAGTGCTGAGAATTGATCAAACATTCTGCTGCAGTGTGATTCAAAAGAAGTGTTAAAACAGTGGTAGAAAAGGGATTTCGGGTGTGGAAGGAAGAGAGTGAAATCCATAGAGTCAGAGGGGAAGATCCATTTAAAATTCATTTAGCCTTCCATGGAGATAATATATTATATATAAATATAATATGAGAGATGTGAAGATCCATCATCTTTTGGATGGGGATGGCATGGGATGGGAGGCTTTTACCCAATAAAGATATTATTTCCTACGCTCGTAAATGGTTTGTAAATAATTAGATTGCTTTTTCTTTTGTAAAAAAACAAGTGGAAGAAAGGGTGGAAATTCACATTCACAAAATGTAGATTGATATTTCTTCTAATCTTTACCTTTTATTACCTCTAAGTGGTGTTTGGTCAGGTGAAAAACAGAAGAGATTACCCTTTATTTCTTCTTCCTTGGGGATTCCAATTCACATTCAAATCTTCAAACAGTCTGTACGGTGGAACGTACCCGATGATTCAGTGCCGTTTCCTCTCGCATTAAACGAATTCCAGTTCAACAAATCCTTGTGCCCCCCACTGACCCTTGTGTTGGGGTTGCAACGAAAAGCCCTGTTCTGGTTGAGACAGAGCCCAGGGCACGACATAGCTGTTGAGGTGTGGGTGATGTACTTGCGGCTGCCTTCTTCCTTGAAAGTCGATCATGTCCTCCTCTGCCTTCTTCCTTGATCTCGGAACTGTTTTGTCAGATGGCCGTGGATCTGCTTGTGCCTCTGTTGTTGCATTATCCTCTTCTCCCCTCTCTTTCCCATCAATCTTCTTCACGTGCCTTCTGAGTTATTACGTCGATTTAGGTCTCAAAACACATGAAAATCCAACTACGGTGTTTCCATAATCTGCTACCCTTTTTGCTAGCTTTTGCTTCCATAATCCTCCTCCTCCTCAGATTCACCTACACTCCTCAAGGCAGAAGCAACGGACTCAGGAGGAGCTGCGGCCGAAGCAGCTTTTGCTTCTTGAATGTAATAAGCCCGAGACTATCAAATATATTTTCATCGTAACATCATCTGGAAGTGAAGAGTTTTAAGGAACAAACGCAGTGGTCATGAGCATCTTGATTAGTTTCTTTTGTCTACCAAATCAACTCTCACTTCATCCTTTTAAGCCCTGCCCACGCAAAACCAAACACCATTTACACATCAAGACCAACAGCTTTGTGGTCTTCACAATTCCAACTTTCTAGTAACTTGAAAATCATTCCGACCAAAATTCAGAGAGAGATTCGATAGCCACAATAGTTGAAGCTGAAGATGTTTGCCACCACTCGTTTGATGAGTTACTTTGGGCTTACCGAACTAACTGCGGGGTCCACGGCTTGCACCTTCTCTTTCACAAGGTCCATCACGTTTCTCATTGATTCAAGCCTTGATAAACTGAAACCACAGCCATAAGAAGTTACTTAAGGTTACTGGTAAAGAGGTAACTTTAACAAGGCACCTAGATCCAGTTTACCAACTGATTTAAAAAAAAACCCGTTTACCTTAAACTTTCAATCTCTGTTGTCATTGTTTTGTCGAGCCTTCAAAATGAACCGCTGGATAATAATAGGTGCACTGAAGAAGACTGTGCTAAGCATCACGACTGCTTCTCGTGAACGTTCTGGGAATCTAACCCCAGATCGCTGTCATGCAAAACCGTGTTATCTATCATTCTACAATATCACGGGCCACTACTAATCTTAATCTGGAAAATGAAAAAGGACGCAAAAAAAAAAAAAAAAATCATTTTCGGCCTATTAAGTGTTAAGTGTCCAACTAATATTATACGCAGCCTAATAGCGAAAGAACTGTTTGTTTGAAGTTGAACAATCAATTGCCTTTATGCAGAGCTAACTATAGTGGGGGGAATTCAACACGAGAAATCACCGGCTTACCCTCAATTCCTCGAATGCCCAGCCATAATATAGGTATCTGCAAGGAAATCCACCGAAAGCTTCGTGCCAAGTGTCCAATTGAATCAAGATTTTCTTCCTTACTTCAAAGTCTCCCTTAAGAAATTCTAAGAGCTTCAATGATCAATTCAAAACTTGAATATGGTAAGAAGAAGACTCTGAAGAATCGCGTCACCTTCTTCCTCACAATCTTGATCATCTCCCTAAGTATATGTTTCTCAGCGATTTGAAAATACAGATGCTCCCCGCAGTTTTTGACCATCGCCTCTAACAGCTGTCAACCATATCGCCAACACATTCAAATCACAGTAGATTCAACACACACAACATGATTCAGGAATAAAATTATCGTCAAAGCAAACAATTGAACTTCAGCATTCCTGTGCTGCAATCTCCTTCTCACTGCCTTGATGGCATCGGTACCTTGCCTGACTAAAATTTTCACAGACGAGCCAAATGTCAAAAACGTTCATGAAATCCGACCCCTTACCTCCGAATCAGAGCCACATGACCGATTTCACCGTATCCTCGTTTGTGAATATAACCTCGGGAATCGTTTAAAACGCGAAGGTATGGATGAAGATGGAGATGAAGACAGAGCAGTGGTGAGAATTGAGGGAATCGCAGGTCCGATCAGGAGTGAGGAGAAGCTCGCTCGTGGCCTTGTCGACAGCCACAGGAAGACATTGTTAAAGAGGGAGAGGAAGAAGAAACCGCCATGGCTGCAGGAAGCTTCGTGGGGAAGATATGAATTTTTGGCGCCATAAATAGAATGTTATAGTAAGAGCTCACAGCTCCTTTTATGTATACATATATTATATATACAGCTTTTATTATTAATCAATAAATATTTTTAAAATGGGCTTTTATTATATTGATGGGCCTTTAGAATGACGGCCCATTTATGTGTACGTGAGATCTTATTATAAGTCAAAAGGTGCGTTCAAAAGCCCATTTACATCACTCTCCCCTCCTCTCAACACTTGCCATCTCTCATGCATGCTCATTATCTGCCATCATTATCATCATCATCGTCTGTACGTATGTATTTACAATATCAATTATGTATCATCATTATCATCATCATCGTTTTAATTACAATATCTTGCAGTGTAAGAAGATGAAATCCAGAAGCGCCAAGATTCGTTTGTCGTGGAGACTGAAATGGACTCTTTCATCTTAAAGAGGAGGTCGCCGTTAACGTCCGTTACGATGAAGTTACCGTCCGTTATCGTCATCACCTTCCGCACGATGGCCAGATCGACGGGGTACGGGGCACAGTAGAGAGGGCTTACGATCCCTCCCAACATTTTTTTTCTTTTTTTCTTTTTTTTTTTTACTTACAATACGAAAATGGCATTGGACAGATAGATTTCGTTTTTTTATAATCTTTTTACATTGAAATGGGCTGTAATTAAGTCCATCCAACTATATATAAAATGGGCCGTAATTTAAGTTCGCTAAAAGGCCCATTTCAATATTTCAGCCCAGAAAAGAAACGAAGCTGAATATATTGTTTTTATGTTTTCTTTTTTATTTGTGAGTGTGAATATATTTTTATATTATTCATACAAGTAAAATTCATCTGTCTTCAAAAAATATATATAAGAAAAAAGAGTAAAAAATAAGTTTGGAGTAAAAATAATAATGAAAAAAGGACGTTTTGATTGGGATTTCGCTATCAATGACAACTTGGACGAGAAGGAAAAGACAACCATACCGTTTTCTCTTTGTACTCTCTCTACACCTTACCTTTTTCGTATCATTATTTTTATATATAAATATATATATATATATATATATTTAATTTTGCCCCAAAATGTAGTTTAATTATTCAATGGCTTAATTCCTTTTGGAATTGTTTTACTGTACTAATTTACTCGATTGATATTTTTTTTAATAAAAGTAATATGCGGTTATGTGGGTACCCTGCTATATTCATGACGTGGCATAAACCATTCATTTAAAAACGAATGTATATATGCTTTCCGAAACATAATAAATAATATGGCATCATATTTTTTATTTATTATTATAAATACAAATGAAAATGGACAGAATAAGGAGGGAGAATAAATGTAAAGAAATAGCGCATGCGCAACTACTAAATATAAAATATAATTAAAACGGTGTATTATATGGGATTGTTTTATATGCGATAGCACGTTGCCATGAAGTCCCCATACCCAACCATCCACGGGGTTAGGTCAGTATCCCCCACATTCATTACTACCATCATTATAATTATATGTATATATATTCACTCATTTACATATATATATATATATATATCATTCGCACACTCACATATACATGTTTAATATATACATATATATGGTATAAATTTAGCTTGGACACCAATGGAAATGATAATATTGACGAGACAATTAATGATATAGAGGGCCAATATAGGCATGGCCGTTTCTTGTTTCAGGAATCCTTTTTGCTTACATTATCTTCAATTTGTGTATATTGTCATCTATATATCTTACTCCATTTATAATTATCAAAATTCTACATTCCAAATTACTACACTAAAAAATATCGTCACACACACATATATATATATATGTTTATAAACGTCAGTACAATCATATGTTTTAAACTTTGAAACATAAATATGATGGAGATTTTACCTATTAATGACACACATATACGTGTATATATATATGTATGTATGTGTGTATAAGAGGCTCAAACTTAGTTTACACACACATGTATATATATATATATATAACGTACGTATTTGTAAATACATCTTAAAACTTTGGCTATATGTATTTCAATGGTTCTCAATATACACATTTTCGATAGCGAAATAAATCTTGAAGTATGTGTGTATATATATATACCTGATAATTCCAAACGAGGCGTGTTTTGCATAGTGCGTAGTTGGAGATATATAGATGTAGACGTTTATATATATAGTAATACATTTATACAAATATAGGAATATATATATATATATATGTATAGAAAAAGAAGAAGAGAAATTGGAGTGACCAAGGTGAATGCGGTCATGATGGGGAAGATGGGCACATGAACAACTAACTCAATCACACACCAAATAACCCCCCGTGACTTTCCCTCTTATATATATATATATCCCTCTCATATCTATATATATATACATATAAGTGGAGAAACACCAGTGTATATCCCACCGAACCCGTATGTATAAATGTATATATATAATAGCATTTGGTGAATGCATGTGTCTCTCTTATATATAAGTTTGTGCGTGAGAGAGTGTGTGTATATATGTAAGTAAAGAAGTGAGGATGTGATGAGTTAGCAATGCACGTGCCCTGCTTCTCCATCTTGCTCAGCACACACCTTCTCTTTGCCATCTCTCCGGCCAGACAATACGAGAGAGAGAGAGAGAGAGAGAGAGAGAGAGTGTAAGGGTTTGGGGACAGGTAGAGAGGCAACCAAATGTATTCAGTGCTTTCTCATTTATAGCAAATGGATGAAAGTGAGGGAAGCCCACTCTTCAGGCCACCCATATATTTTAACTCTCCTTTCTTTTCTTTTTTTTTTCTTTTTTTTTTTGTTCTTTTACCGAAATCTTTCATATTTTATTCAATTCTTTTCAATAACTACAAAATAAACTATTTTTGTTTATATTTTTCTTTCCATTTATCACATCATTTTTTTAAAATCTTTTATTCTGACGTCTGAGTTTGGATGTTATATAACTTATTCTGACAGATATAAACAAAAATATGAAATATTTCGCTAAAAGAACAACAACAAAAACATTATAGTACATAAAATAGGTTTATTCTTGCAAAAAAAAAAAATAATTGTACATATATTATATATCATGGCCATTTTTTTTGTTTTATACTTTTGATCAAAATTGATGCCACAGTTGTTTTTTTTCTTTTTCAAAATGTATATCCGAATATAGATCGAATGATATTTTGCACGTACCATTTGTCATAATTTACTTATTTTAAATTGTTTTCTCAACTAGTATGTATATATTCCCCTATGCATAATGCAAAAGAAAATGGAATCAAATATTTAAATTACTATGAAAATGTGAATTGTTTGAAATAAGATTAATTTAGAATTAAACCATTTGTGTGTGAGAGAGAGAATTGGGAAGCCATTATTATCATACAACCCAAAATCCTTTAACCACGTTCTTCACCAAGGACCACACCTCCACACCAAACTATAACGTTACAGTAACTACGCATTATATATATATATATATATATATATATATTAGACTATGACAATGGAGTTTAAATTCAAATACGAGGATTTTTAAAATAAAAATACTGAACTTTAGAATTGCCTATTAAAATGAATTTGAATATGCGTCAAATGATGATGGGTAATATTCATTGATATTTGAAAAAAATAGTGATTAATAATGGTTAATCATATTGATTAAAAATGGAATTAGGTAGGGTATTTTTTTTTCTTTATAAATGGAGAAATATTTCTGGTGAAATCATTAAATAGTATCACTTCGACAGCTCAGTTAGTTTCTTTTTCGACATCAAGGTAGGAGCTCTTAATTATTTATACAAATAAATTTATATTAACTGATCACAACTTTGTTTTTATTTTCTTCCTAATTATATGTATATAGCGACATATTCCGATTGACATTGGTACGCTATAAAAAGAAACGTTTCCATTTTCACATTTAAATTGTTTAATATATTTTTTATTAAATGGGTATCACTTTTTTTCTTCTTCTCATATGATAGATCCAATCGACATAAAATATGGAAGGTGAACCATTCTCATATCACAATAGAAGATTCAATAAAAATAACGAAATATCAAATAAAAATAAACTTTAATATTATATCAAATATATTTGAATTTTAACTTTGAATTAAGTTATATGATGTAGTACAATATTATATAACAATGGATGTAGTAAAATACGATATCACAAAATTGTTTAATAATTATATATATATATATATATAATACATTTAATTCGATTCTAACTTTACAAAAAGGCAATGTAACCTTGTCAACAATTAATGATATCTAAAAAACATGATGGTTGAAAATTTGCAATGTATAGTTAAATAAATTAAGACATAATTCATTTTCACTTATTGATTCCTTTAGTTAGATGCTTCTCTTGTCTTCAAACAGTGCTTGCCCTATATCTCTACAAACCCATCATTTTCCCCCAAAATATTATCCTTTTAAAAAAAATGTAAAAAAGAAACCCGTTGCACTTCCATCTGAAAACTAAATCAATTAGAAACCACCATTATATATATATATATATATATATATATATGAATGTGGATATGAAAAAACTCTGAACTTCGAGGTGCTGGTTATAATCCGACCAGTTTTCTTTTTGGACCGATATATATATGAGGTTGTTTTATTATAACTGATGTAATTATCGCTAATAATGAGTGGAGTGGGAAGACATAATTTAGGGATATTCATCGATTCAGAATCATTATTATATATCTATATATAATGTCCTAATCAACTGATTATCTATCAGATACAGATACCATTTTTGTTTTCATACAAAGAAAATGGTGATGGCCATGGAAAATACATATACATATATATATATATATACATGTCATCTTCATTAGAGATTATGGGAAATCTTGAATAGCCTATGAGCAAATATTGGAACAAAGATCGGATCTGCAAAAGCTATCCCATGGACCATTCTATCATTCCAACGATATCAAAATCATGTATAATGTGTGTGTGTGTGTTTTTTTTTTCTATTGTAGGGTCCATTTTTACAAAATCTATAATGATGAAACTTTATCTTTATAAATAAATACATAACTTTCACACACATATATATATATATATATGATAGTAATAAAAAGACCTCGTATCATATATATATATATATATATATATTGCGGTATTTCAGTTTGGCTGTGTTATGATTTTACAAAGGTTGAAATGTGAAAATGTTGTTTTAGGGTTTATGTAATGCGTAAAGTGGGGATGACACGTGGCATTCCATTGTGAATAGTGATGTGGATGTAAGTGGGGAAGACAAAGTGTGGAAGAATAATACCAGAAGAAGCGCCAAAAGGTTAATCAAAGCAAAAGATGGAAATATACATATCATCATCATCATCATCAACAACTTCATCATCATCACCATTAGTACCCTCACTCACTCATTTCCATTCTATATTCTATTTTATTTTGTTTTTTTTTTCGTTTGAAAAAAAATATTAAGAAGAAGTGAATAATAAATATATAAAATTGAAAATAGATAAGAAAGAAAGAAGGAAAGTGAAGGAGTGAGTTAAGAAGGTGGGGTTGAGAGAGGGAGGACAGAACATGAGGTAATGGTTGTCATTCAGTCTTGATTAATGGACATCTCACCAGCAAGCACAAATATCTCTACTCTCCCTTTATTTCTTTTTTTTTATTATTATTATTATTAACAATTTTAATTTATACATTTATAATTTTACCATTGTATATATCTACCACAATATTGTCTCTATATATAATATAATGTATAATAACTATAGAATATGATGTCGTGATATTTGTTATTTCGGGGGTTAATTAGAAGAGAGGCTAAACAAACTAATAATGTGATTGGATAACATTTTTTAATGATTTAGAATTAAGAGAGAAGGTGGCAGACACACATCACGAAAATCAGCCACTTAAAACAGATATGCTTGCTACTGTTGTTACTCATCAAATTCCATTTTTTAATATTTATATATAAATTATTGTCACGCCTTAACCTCCTAATCTATCCGAGCTGTTAGATTTGAATATATATATATATATATATTTAAAAACAAAAAACATAAATTAAATTGTTTATATGAGTAATGAAGTGGATTACTTTCCGAGTTAGCTTCCAATTTTTATTAAAATTTGGACCGACTATGTTATAAATGGATTTAATAAATAGAGTGTCAAAGGCCATCACAAAATGAGTGAAACCATGACTTGATGATAGACCAGTGACCACTCGAGTGATTAACAAAATAAGGTATATATGAATGTATACATTGACTACTCACCACTACTATGATTTTCATATATATATATATATATATATATTTTTGATAATATTTTTGATCCCATCCCATTATAATTTATTTAATCGAATATTTTTTAAAACTTTATAATTATAAATTAAGTAAAAAATAAAGAAATTTGGACATGAAAAGGGGAGACCCGTGTATGACCACTCACCCCACCACGCTCTTTTATAATGTGTTTAATAATGTTATTATAAATAGATTCCCCCATACCTACCCAATGTGTGGGGAATTCATTTGCTAGTGTAACCATCTAACAATGATTCAGATGTTTTAATTCTAATAACAATAATAATAATAATTAAAAACGATTCAAATGCTCAATGCCAATATATAAATAATAACCATGGCCAATAAGAATGCATAGTAAATGCATAGGGTTCATGGACCGCTGGGAAAATAAAATTGGGCTAAATAGAGAAGCCCACTAACTAATTATGAAAATCCATTTTAGATATGTTAGGCCCAAAATTAGCTTCAACAACAAATATATATTAACATTTTTTTAAAATTATGTTTCCAACATGGCGTCCTTGGCGACCGGAGTCAGCCTCTCGACGCTTCCTCGCGGCGGCGGTGGAGGCAACGGCGTTCGAGCGGCGGCTCCATTGGCATTGAATCTGGAGCATAAGAACTTGTTGTGCAATTATACCTTCCGCTGGCTAAAGACCGATAAACTTTCCGTCTCCGGAGCCGGTTCGACGCGGTCCCTTCTGGAGACGGCGGAGAACGGAGATGAAATGGCGCAGCGGAAGGATAGAGTTCTGAGAGTTGGACTCATCTGTGGAGGCCCGTCGGCGGAGCGCGGGATTTCTCTCAACTCTGCTAGATCAGTCCTCGATCACATCCAGGTTCGTCAGTCTTGCGAATCTTGTCCCCCCGAGCTTTTGAATTTGATTTGCCTTTCTTCTTATTCGCGTTCATGTTCGTCCTATGATTCTGAATCCGATTGTTTTTTCATTTGGATTTTTGAATTTATTGAATATTATTTCCTCAGGGGGAAGATATAACTGTGAGCTGTTACTATATCGATCATGATCTCAACGCCTATGCAATTTCCTCAGCCCAGGTTTGTTGCGCAGTGTCCTACTGAATTAAGAATTATAATATGCCCTACTGTGTCTTAAGTGTTTTGCTCTTTTATTTTGTAAAATCTGCAGGTGTACTCGAATACTCCCGCAGATTTCGATTTTAAGCTGGAGAGGTGAGATATAGTGTGTGGTAGGGGTTCTGAATTGATATGGAACCGTCAAAGACGGAAAAGCTGAGTGATCAGTTTCATCGGTGTTGTAGCCTTGCACAAGGATTTTCATCATTAACTGAATTTGCGGAGCAGCTTGTTTCTGCTGTGGACATTGTTTTTCCAGTCATTCATGGTCAATTCGGTGAAGATGGGAGCATCCAGGTTTCTGTTTCATTAGAATGTTTCTATTTCGATGTTTATTTTTCATTTGGAAGTTCTAATATCATGGAATCTTGCTAATGCAGGAGCTGTTGGAAAGTCACAGCATTCCATTTGTGGGCACTGGATCACGTGAATGCCGTCGAGCCTTTGACAAGGTGATGAAGATGACTCTTTCTCTAGATCCGTTCCACATTGTGATGTCACTTAACAATTGAACGCTGAAATTCATATGCCACTTGACTAGGCGGCTCTGATTGTTTTATTAAACTATTGACAGTATGAGGCCTCCTTGGAGCTCAGAAAGCATGGTTTCATGACAGTACCAAGCTATTTGGTGCAGGTAGTGTCTAGTATAGGTTTTATCGGTTTGTTCTTCAGTCCGTTTGCGGTTCATGCCTAGAAACACATGTGGTAGATACATTGAGGATTCAAATGTCTCGCTCATGAATTCTACTGTACTCAGGGAACTGGAGTAGATGAAATTGCTATTTCGCGGTGGTTCTCTGATAACCAGCTGAACCTCCAGTCGGGAAAAGTCGTGGTATGCACCCAGTTCGGCTTCTGCAGACAGAAAATGTTATCCGTTACCCCCTTTTTTGCTACTAATATTCTTTTCTCGTCTCCTTGCTTTAGGTAAAACCAGCAAGAGCAGGATCCAGTATTGGTGTCAAGGTTGCGTATGGCGTTATTGATTCCCTTAAAAAAGCCAAAGAGCTTATTCTAGAGGTAGAGCTTGGATTCATTGATTAATAGACAGATTTTTTATCTTTTTGAAAAAGCGACAGAGAATGCGGGGAACAGATAAAGCTAATCAGTTATTTACTGGAAAGCAAGGAATGTCGCGTGTATTAGATGCTTCTCTTGTTCCTGACAGGGAATTGATGATAGGATTGTTATTGAGGTATTTCTTGAAGGTTCCTGCGAGTTCACAGCCATTGTTGTCGATGTTGGTTCTGGATCTGATTGCTGCCCAGTCGTTCTATTGCCCACTGAGGTAAGCAGTTGTTTCTGGGTTTTACAGGTCCCTTTTAAACTCTTTTTTTTTTCTGCTATTGTTTTTTAAGAATAATGCAAAGTATTGTTTTCACGTGGATTATGCAAATATTGATGAGCATGGTCCTAAAAGTCTTTTTGTGTCAAATATGGGTGAATTGGTTCTTAATATTCTAAACAAATACACTTGAACAGGTGGAGCTTCACTATCATGACAGTGGTTATGTAAGGGAAGACGATGCAATCTTTGATTACCGGAGAAAATATCTTCCAACACAGCAGGTAAGAAATAAACAGAACTCTCGCGTTTTAAATTCTATACCATTAATAGTAGGTTCCCAACACTTGCCGTTTTCCTATATGCCTTACCTTTTCTCCCTTTCTCTCCGTTTTTGAGGTTTGAAGATTCAGAAACATCTTATATGTATATGTAAGATAAATAAGTATTCATTTGTAAATGTTCAAGAAAACCTTACATGAAATGCCGGTATCTTAAAAGCAAATTTATATATAGATTTTACTATACATTCTTATTGGTCATGGTATTTTTGTTGTCTGAGCCTGTTTTTACTTTCATGTTGAGACATTTCATTTTTATTAAGGGTTTATACATAATAAAATTATTCCATTACTTCCTTACAAATGTTTAAGAAAAATTCTCTTTAACATTATTCAGAGATTTATACGTACAAATGTGTGTGCTTGCATGTGTATATTTGTCAAAACCGTTGTTTAACTTGTTTATTATCATTGTGTTAATTTATAAATTTTGAGTAGCTTAATTTGATCACTTTCTCACATAGTTTAATGTAAATTATATAGGTGACTTATCACACCCCTCCTCGTTTTCCGATCCACGTTATCAAACGTATTCGGGAAGAAGCAGCAGTTATATTCCAGAAGCTTAGTTTACGGGATTTTGCACGTATTGATGGATGGTATTTGGCCCCTACTTCAAATTTATATTTTTCTAGAGAAGGTGAATCTGAGAATACTGAGTTAGGAGCAATATTATTTGCAGATATCAACCTGGTAAGCAAATTTGATGAGCCTCAGGCTTTATACCGAATGGAGTGCCGTCTTTATCTTTTCTTTCTTCTGTTTTTATTAGTTACAAGATATGTTTCTTTATTGCGTTGATCAGATAAGTGGCATGGAGCAAACCAGCTTTCTCTTCCAGCAGGCGTCTAAGGTGATTATCTATCATCTACCATTGACTGATCTGTTAGAAATGTGCTTACTATGCGTTCGACTTTGAATAGCTGTTTCGTATCATCCCAACCTCATATTAGGCCTTCACTTCCTGTGTTCAGGTTGGATTTTCACATTCAAACATTTTGCAAACAATCATACACCGTGCTTGCTCAAGGTTTCCCAGTCTCGTGTGGTATAATTATGGATCGAGTTCTTTGCCCCAAGATTCAATACCCTTGAAAGTCTCTAAGGCCATCCAGGAAGTGTTTGTCATATTTGGAGGAGACACTTCAGAACGCCAAGTTTCCCTTATGAGTGGAACAAATGTTTGGCTCAATTTGCAGACATTTGAAGACGTAAGTTGAAAGAAGGTAGCATGATATCAGCGTTCTGCATTTGAGGTCTAATCACACAACTAATAAGTTGCTATGTTCACTGGGCACAGTTTTTAACATTACAATTTCTGTTTGTCACTACATCACTATCTAATATTATCTACCATTGGTGATCTTGGTGTTTACAGCTTAAAGTAACTCCTTGTCTGCTTTCCCCCTCTCGTACCGTCAGATCTGATACAGCTTCAAATGAAAAAGAATCAGATTTGGACAACAGAGAAGTGTGGTCATTGCCGTAAGTATAATTCTATCCAGCACTGCGATATTTCTTTTATTTCTGTGGTCTGAATCCTTGTCAGTATATTAATAAATAGCAAGAGAGATACAAGATAGTTACTGCCTATATAAAAGATAAGGGGACTGATAGTTGTGCTGAGAGATACAAGATAATGATGGCGTTTTACTTTCATATATGGGAATAATCATAGCTTTTCTTTGTGATCATGTTATGTCTAGATATTACTGGTTTGCTGTGTGAACATCTGGTTTTTGCTTTGTGTTTTCCCAGCTACTCTCTTGTGCTAAGGCACACTGTGGAGGAAGTTCTTGCAGCTTGCGTGGCGGCAATTGAACCCACTCGGGCTGTATTCACATCTCTGCTACAGAAGCAAGTGATGGATGATCTTAGGAATAGTTTGAAGAACCAAAGCTGGTTTGCAGGTTTTGATATAGCCGATGATCTGCCAGTGAAGTTCTCTTTAAAAGAGTGGGTCAAACTTGCAAAGGAAGCTAAGGCAATCGTTTTCATTGCTGGTCTCTTTCTTCACCTTCTTCTCATTTTCTTTTTCTCCAAATGTTAGTTGGCACTTATCTTCTCATTTTCTTTTTCTCCAAATGTTAATTGGCAGTGCATGGAGGAATAGGGGAGGATGGTACACTTCAAGCATTATTGGAGGATGAAGGAGTTGTTTACACAGGTTCATTGTACTTTACTTCTCAGCATTCAATTGTCATTTGGATCTTTTGTAGAACGTGTTTGTGCTTTCCTGTCTGTTTTGATTCTTTGCTCTTAAATAAAAGGTCCCGGTGTACTGGCTTCAAGAATTTGCATGGATAAGGTCTTGACGTCGCAGGCTCTTAGTCATGTATGGTAACAAGTAACCGATATACTCTGTTGTCTAGTTTATGAATGTGGGTGGAATGCCTTTTATTGTAATAATAGTTTGCAATTCATGGAAACCATCAGCTTTCAGAGTTTGGAGTTCTTACCATAAGCAAAGATGTTAAGAGAACAGAAGATTTACTGAACGGATCTGTACCAAAGATTTGGCTTGATTTGACCACCAAGCTTCAGAGCCTGACACTGTGTGTTAAACCAGCTAGCGATGGATGCTCCACTGGTGTCGCAAGACTATGGTAACCCTCATATTGTTGCTACCAAAAATGTGAAAGTATTTTTGTACCGTGCTCCTCGCCAAAATAGTTAGTTTCACGTGCGTGAAAGATTCTCAGCTCTTCCCTGTTTGTATTGCCTTCCTTTTTCCTTCTGATTTTATGTAGTTCCTCTGAAGACCTTGCTGTGTATATACAAGCTTTGAAGTGCCGTCTTCCAAGGATTCCTCCAAATTCGTTTTCTAAGGTAAAAGGACAGTAATTCTGTTGTGCAATAGAGTTTCTTTTATGAGACCATAGATACATAGTCAACTTTGGGTTTTGAGGAATAAAAGGTATGAGTTATAATAACCCTTTGTGTTTGCGGTCTCCCTCTCTATCGACTTGCCAGGCACATGGAACGATTGAGATGCCAAATCCTTCCCCAGAACTCTTGATTTTTGAAGCATTCATAGAGACTGATGATATCATAGTTTCAGTCAAAACCAAAGGTGAAGACACGAGGAGACTCTTCTGGAAAGGTGATAGCCGTTGGGTAGAGATAACCGTTGGTGTTATCGGAAAGCGAGGATCAATGCATTCACTGAGTCCTAGTGTCACTGTCAAGGAAACTGGCGGTATTTTGTCGCTTGAGGAGAAATTCCAAGGTAGGGGTATTGATCTTTCTTTCTTACTAAATCTATGACATGTTTATCTTACTAATACATGATTTTTCACAGGAGGCACTGGCATAAATCTGACGCCACCCCCAACCTCAATTATGAGGTTTGTGATAACTCTTGTTTCCATTCGAATGTATTGAGATTTTGTCTTCTATTTGCATGAGCATTAGAATGCACATGGTCTAAATTGGATTTCGAGGATGAAGGCCAAGAGTTATTTAACATGGGCTTGAAACTTGGTTTGTATATTTTTGAAAACCTAATTATCGAAGTTCCTGTTTCAGTAGCGAAGCTTTGGAGAGATGCAAACAACATATTGAGCTAATCGCAAATACTCTTCAATTGGAAGGGTTCTCACGGATTGACGCATTTGCTAATGTTGACACGGGAGAGGTACTGTCCAATAATACCTTGTACATTCCAATTGTAGCCAACAAATATAAATGGAAGAGACTGTTATCTCTGAAAACAAGCGAATCCAACACAATCTAATACCCGAATGTATTTAAAAGGCAATGGATATGTTAAAATGCGGAGGCCTAGAAACGGGATCTGTCCAGAAAGAAAATAAGAATCTGAGAAGTAAAAAAGAAGTCTTGCAATTGTGCAGGTGATGGTTATAGAAGTGAACACAGTGCCCGGAATGACTCCTTCCACTGTCTTGATTCATCAGGTACCTATTTATTTTAATCTCTTCTCTATCAATACCTATTTATTTACAGTTATTGACATGAAACCCTACTGTTGGTCCAATCCTCAGGCATTAGCAGAGCATCCTCCTATGTATCCTCCTCATTTCTTCTGTAGATTGCTCAATCTTGCGTCAGACAGATGATCTGTAAGTAAGCTTTTATTACGCACACTTTTTTTTACTACCACTATGTTTATATTTAGTAACTAATAAGTCTCTACAAAATGGAAGATCTGTGTCTGCAATAGGCTATATGGTTTGTTAAATTCATATATATGAGTTGTTTGTGGACTGTGCCCAAATGCTTACAAGAGAATCAGTCTCTGATCCATCTAAATAGCTAGCAAGAGACCAGGCAATGAGGCATGAGCTTGGTCCCTGGGCACACTCTCCCAGACCGTGCAAAGCCTAACATCCCACCCAGCTGCACCACCACCACCACCACCGCTGCAATCCGTGACAGTGAGCCATGTGTTGAAATACTCTCTTAGTTCTGTCACCACCCCATCTTTCAGCTTCCACACGTGCACCCAATACACCTGTGATCCCTCCCACCCTTCCGCTATCACACACTCGTGCCCTCTCACTTCCTCTAGGTTCTTTGGTTGGAACTTGAACCCCACTTGGCTCGGACTTTCTCCTGTTAGTAGCCTCATCATGTGCTGACACTGGTGCGGTCCGTGGAACCACCATTCCACGTCACTCGCCATCAGTTTGGCCACTCTTGACCCCTGGCCCTGTTGCAATGCTGTGTAGAGTGATTCCACGGTGGCCCGTAGTGTCCTCATGGATTCACTATCGTGTCTTTCCATATGAAATAGTTTGGATTTGTGCCGTTGAATGGAGGGCTTTATATATAATTTGGAGAAGTGCTTAGAGGTGGGGTCCACTCGCTCACTTAGATGTCTCGATGATGTGCCTTGTCTTGTGTTAGTGTCTCTTCTTCCTCAAAGCCTGACTCTTTTTCTTTCCCTTTCTTAATAATCACTGACCCTTTCCTCCCCCAGTTAACACTTTCATCTACATATATTTTAATGGTTGAGTTTTTGATCCAACAAATGTTTTATATTATATAAGCTAAAAATTATAGATTCATATATATATATTGAATAGTTTTCAAACATTAAATTGGTTTTTGAATGTGGTTATATGTAAATCTATTTGACATGTTATGATAATATTTTGTGTTATATGATTCATCTAACGGTTTAGTGGTTAAGCTAATGTATTTGGGTTATATAAATGGAAGACAATTGTGTTGCGGGGTATTCTTTTAAATATGTGCATGCTTTTGGGTTCTGAAGGGTCAGGCTTCTATGGAAGGTTATAATATCTTGATAGGTTGGCAAATAAATTAAGGGTAAGACACTCATTTATTATGTAAATAATTGAGATTATGTTATATATATATATATATATATATAAGTTATAACCAATGTGGTTGAAGATATGTGTAGTACACATTTCTTAAATGAGCAATAAAGACGCCAAGTTGGATCCAACTAGAGCCGCTCGTGCACATTGTCGGCCTCTCGACATTCTCTTCACCTAAAGACCACAATATTATAAATATTATAATCCCCAAAATAAAAATTTGTGTGTAATATTATTTCCGATTCAGTCGGAAATACATTATGAATGTAATGTCCCATCAGTTGTTGCAATTTCAATTTTTGACCACATGTCATTTCCAATCAATAGTACAGCTCGATTGTAGCCCCTTCTGAACATCTCCACTTGCTTATTTATGGATGAGACATTTGAACTTCATTCAAGTTCTAAACGATTTCGTCTTGGTCGAATTATCAATCTTCTTATTAATTATCAAGGTTTTTATTTGGTTTTTAATTCAGGGTATAAAGGAAAACAGACAATATTTTGTATATACTGATAAATCTTAACTTTTAGAGTATTTATTCAACCGTTTACGGATGGATCATAACATAGCATAGCATAGTATAGCATTTTATGATTCGGATAGTATTATCTATAAATAATTTGAATATTATATGGGCTCATATATTTAATGGCCTTTTAGTTGGGCCTATACGTATGTTTATATAGTATGGGCCTCATATATTTAACGGGCTTTTAGTTGGGCCTTTACGTATGTTTATATCGTATGGGTCTCATATATTTAATGAGATTTTAGTTGGGCCTAGACACATGTTTATATCGTATGGGTCTCATTTCTTAATGGTCTGTTTTTATTTGGGCTCATATATATAATGGGCTTACGGTTGGTCTTTCTTGTATGTTTTTATCGTATAAATGGTCTGTTTTATGTGGGCTCATGAACTCAGCCGATTAAAAGGTTGACATCTGAACAGGTTTGTGAGAAAAAAGTCTTCTTTTTTTGTATTATATTAAGAAAAATTCAATAATAGTACGGTGTACCGACGATTTGAACAATTCAAACCAAAAAAATCCGTACGATGGCCAAGGGTTAAGTGATTTGGTCATTCATTTTATTAATCTAAAAATTGGCACATAATTTAACTATATTTTGTTTTGTCAACAAAAATACGTGCCTCGTCATATTTATAGTTTATTACACGTTATTAAAAATTATATATATAAATGTGTTCCTGTTGTTTGTCTTTTTTTTTTTTAAATTGCAGTCATGCTATAAGTACGGTCACACCTGGGGTTGGTTTGATATTGTATTCCCACTTGTTTTTAAAAATGAAAATTCGAATAATATTCTGATTTACCATGTATATATATATATATATATTTTTTCTTAGCAGAATTTTCATTTTGACTTTTGGCGCACTTACACATTCAATTATTTCCGTATCTAAAAGTCCATTGCTATGGACCAACCCTTACTAGTACAATATGAATTTACACATATATACATATATGATAGGAGAATAGGATATGTATTAGAAATTTTAATGGCCTTATTATAATTATTATTTAAATAAAAAAGAGATAAAAAGAGAAAGCGAGATGGTCAAAGTGCTCGTACTGTCCGCACTCGAATCTGTCCTTCCTCGCATTCCGACTCCACCATATACATATATATTATATATCTCTATGACGACCTAATTCTTTGATTGCGACCTCTCCCTTATGACCATTTTACCCTTCCTTCTTATCCCCGTCCTTCCCCCGTACGGAACCAATCACGGTATCCTCTGAAATTACACAAAACCCCTACGTTTCGTTCCTTTCCTTCATTCAACACAATTACGAGAGGATGGAAACAGTGAGGGTAAATTCGTAATTGAAAGTGATCTTCCTCCTTAGTTAACGGTTGCTTGCTCTGTATAATATCAATCGTTTCCATTGAAAGAGAACAATTTCGAAGCTTTCTCTCTCTTCATAGCTCTCTCTCTCTTTCTCTCTCTTCATAGCTCTCAAACCATTGAAGAATCAGTCGATGAAGAAGCAGAAGCAGATCCAACCCTCAAACCCTTTCGATCTCCTCTCTGAGGAAATCGTGTTCGTAATCTTGGACCTCATCGCTCACAACCCTTCTCATCTCAAATCCTTCTCCCTCACCTGCAAGTGTTTCTTCCATGTCGAATCCAAGTACCGGAGGACCCTCAAACCGCTCCGCTCCGACTACCTCCCTCGTCTCCTCTCCCGCTACCCCAACACCTCCCACCTCGATCTCACCTTCTGCCCCCGCGTCCCCGACAACGCCCTTCGCACCGTCGCCCAACTCTGCGGTCCCACGCTCCGTTCCCTCGATCTCTCTCGGTCGGGGGCGTTCTCGGCAGCGGGGTTGCTGAGCGTGGCTGTAAAATGCGAGAATCTGGTGGAGATCGACCTGTCGAACGCCACCGAGATGAGGGACGCTGCCGCGGCGGTGGTGGCGGAGGCCAGAAACCTGGAGCGTCTGAAGCTGGGGAGGTGCAAGTTGCTGACAGACATGGGAATTGGGTGCATCGCCGTTGGCTGTCGGAAGCTGAGTTTGGTAAGCTTGAAATGGTGTGTGGGCGTGGGAGATTTGGGCGTTGGATTACTGGCCGTGAAATGCAAGGACATTCGGAGCTTAGACCTCTCATACTTGCCGGTAATTTCTGGAATTAGAGGCCTTGATTATCCTACGGATAACTCTGTCATCTTCTGCAGAGAGTTGGATTGTGTGCAGTCAAACCTGTTCGAATCCTAATTATAGAACCCGGGGATTCAAATTCATGAGTTTTTGTTGTTGAAATTGTGGATTTGCAGATAACTGGGAAATGTTTACATGAAATTATGAAATTGCAACATCTGGAAGAGCTTTTTGTTGAAGGGTGCTTCGGAATAGATGATGACAGCCTTTCCTCTCTCACACATGAATGCAACTCATTGCAGGTAACCTCTTCTCTTCTCCAACTCCATCATTTTGATTCAAACTGAGCCTCAGATAAAGCAAGCAACTTTTGTGGTCTGCAGAGGCTTGATGTGTCGAGCTGTCAGAATCTAACTCACAAGGGCTTAACCCTCCTACTGAATGGGGCAAAATGTCTTCAGCAACTCCTGCTGCCACATGCTTCTTCTGTAAGTTCCTCACTCTCTTTTCTCTCATGTCTTTGGGTTGTCAATGGTGCCTTGAATGAGTTGTCTTTGGTGAAGCAGGTCATCTCATCAGACTTTGCCAATTGCTTGAAGAAAATCTCGAGATTGGAGTCGATCACACTGGATGGTTGTTTGGTTACTTGTGACGGGCTGAAGGCCATTTCCATCTCCTGCAATGCCCTGAAAGAACTTAGCTTAAGCAAATGCGTAGGTGTGACGGACGAAGGCCTCTCTTCCGTTGTTGTGATGAAACGGAAAGACCTAAGGAAACTTGACATCACTTGTTGCCGGAAACTGAGTGGTGCTTCCATGGCCCAAATCGCAAATTCATGTCCCAATCTCATCTCTCTCAAGATGGAGTCTTGTTCTCTTGTTCCTAGAGAATCCTTTGTGTTGATTGGGCACAAGTGTCGATTTCTCCAGGAGCTTGACTTGACAGATAACGAAATCGATGATGAAGGTTTGTCTCTTTCTCCTCAGCTTTAAGAGATTGATCATAAAATAAATTTACAGACTATACATACATGTTTTACATGGTGCAGGACTGAAGTCCATATCTGGATGTCTTGGTCTATCGTCCTTGAAAGTTGGAATTTGTCATAATATAACAGACAAAGGGCTGTCTTACATTGGCACGGCCTGCTCAAACCTCCTTGAGCTTGATCTCTACAGGTTTGTCCCTTCCCTATTCTTACAGAGATCCAAGGTTGTTTAAGATTTGTCTGAATAGGATCCTTCTTGTGCAGGTCAATGGGGATAACAGATGTAGGGGTGTCGTGGATCGCCCGAGGTTGCTCCAAGCTGGAGAGCATCAACATATCATACTGCAAAGACATCACAGACAAGTCATTGGTGTCACTGTCCAAATGTTGCTCGCGGCTCACCATCTTCGAATCACCACACCAGGTCTCTCAAACAGATCAATGTGTCGGAGACCGGAGTGAGGGACGTGGGACTGATGTGGCTGGGGAACATCGCCTGTCTCCAGAATGTAGCCGTGGTGGTTCAGGCCAGCGGTTTGACGGCGAGTGGACTGACGGCGTTTATGTTAGCCTGCGGAGCTCTGAAGAAACTGAAACTCCATGTGTCTTTCAAAACTCTCCTCCCTCCGCCTCTCATTCATCACATCGAAGCCCGTGGCTGCTCCTTTCTCTGGAAAGACCACAACCCTCAGGTATATATATATATATATATATATGATTTGATATTCAGACAGAACATGGATATATTATTATTTTAATTTATATATAATATAAAGTAACGAAAATGGAATATGAAAACAGGCGGAGTTGGATCCAAAGTACTGGAAACTGCAGCTGGAAGATTTTGTGCCTTAGGAGAAAGCTCTTCTTGTTTCTCTGTTTTAAAATGATGTCAGAGAGAAAGTCAATCACTCAGACTGACTAAAAGCTCAAATCTCAGTATATATAATATCTCTTTTCATATACAACAAAGAAAAAGAAAAAGAAAAAAATATGAATAATTAAAATTCATTAGAGAATATAATATATTGTCTGGAAAAGAAAAGGAAAGGGTAAAGAAGATAGGCTTCGATTGGCTTCGAGTGACGCGGTGGGGCTCTTCTGTCCACTCATCATTTTGATTAAACAGCTGTCCTTGTGGGCCCCATTCAACGAATGTAACTATATTAATATACTATGTTTAATAGTGTATAATTATTATGTCAACTTATGTAATTATGATGTTAATCATGTTCTATCGTGATGGACGGACGGTGTCCAAATTCTAAAGAGGGGAATTAATGTCAAATGCCCCAAAAAGAGTCACCGACTAATTAATTGATTGTAACCCCACCTTTTCTCCCTCTCTTTTGGCCCCAACGAATTTGTCTTAATCTCATTTTAAAAAAATAAAATCATATTTACGTAAAAATTGGCATAATCGCATTTATCTGAAATATTATTGATTGACGTAAAAATTCCCATTATCGATATATTCAAATTCCGATCCCCTTTAATTAATGTCTTCGGATCCATCAACCAGATATAACCTTTCAATTTCTAATTTCATTATTAAGGAATCCAATCATTTGGGGGGTCAAATTACCATTTTACACCCATCTAATAATGCTAAGAAACATCACCGTTTCTAATACTCTGCTCAATGTCAGCGTGGCAATTTTGGAAATCTATTAAAAAAATATGCCCTTAATTACGCGCAGGAAGAGCATTACCGCGTTCCTTCCACTCATCTTCTCGCTTACCCTTTATCTCTCTCGCTCTCTCTCACTCTCTCCTTCCCATTCCTTTCTCCCTCTAGAATCCATGAGTCCCTCCATTTCCTCCGTCGTATAGCCGCCGTGTTAACCGTCGCCGTCTTCATTCTGGTATCGGAGCTTCACGAACCATGCGCTCCTTCTCTGGTTTCACCGTTAGTACCCTTCTCATCTCAAACTTTTCCTCTTCCCCTCGAACCCTAATCGGAGCTAATCACACCGCTGCTCGCTTTTGCTCCCGATAAACTCGTTCATTTCCTCAGATTCAGGGCCTCTCTTTCTCTCTTTTAGTTGAAATTGATCCAGTAAACGAACAGCGAGCTATTCTTTCGTTCTTTTTTCTGTGAATTTTTTTGTAAAGGAGTTCTTAAAGTAAGATATTATGGAGCCTCCCACCGGTAAGCCGACCTACTTGCGGAATGTCATGGTTCGTGTTCTTCTCTTTGGCGTTCTGATCATCGTCGTTCGATTCGCTTATGTTGTCACTATCACCGGAGAAACATGCAATCGCGGAGACTTCTGCTTCTTCGCTCTCCCTGAAAATATCAACTTTGTCATCGCCGGAGCCGGAGCCGGAGTCGGCGTGTCTGCTATTGTTGGCAACGACGCCGTCAGATCTACGCCTGTGATGTCACCGCGCCATGATCTGTACACCAGCAAAGATTGGATCAAGGCTATCCAGTTTTACTCCTCCATCTTTCAGGATCTGATCGCTGATTATTATCTCTCGCCGGATTCGAAGTCGCTGTGCGTTGAAACAGCGATTGGGCAAGATGTTTTCGCTTTGAGAGAGATCGGAGTTAAGGACTCGATCGGGATTTCGAAGAAAGCATCGCGGCCGCTGGTGATAAAAGGCGAGGGACATGCTATTCCTTTCGACGATAACACATTCGACTTTGTGTTTTCCGGCGGTGGTCGCCTTGAGAAGTCGCCGAAGCAGTTGGCTTTTGCGGAGGAGATTGTCCGGACCCTGAAACCCGAAGGGTTTGCGGTGGTTCATGTGGGGGCTACAGATACGTACAGCTTCAATTCATTCCTTGATTTGTTTAATTCTTGCAAACTAGTGAAGATGCGTGATATAGATGGTTTTGATTCTTCGATGCCTCATATCAGAGAAATTGTCATTCAGAAACATGCCGATGTGTTTGGTCATCGCTGGAAGAATTCTGGCGGAGAATCTGTTGGTAAATGTTCCGTTCCGGGTTACAAAAAAGATCTGATCCAAAATGCAGAGCCCCTTATCACGGAGGAGCCTCTCAAGCCATGGATCACACTAAAGAGGAACATAAAGAACATAAAGTATCTGCCTTCAATGGTAGATATAAGTTTCAAGAGTAAATATGTATATGTTGATGTTGGTGCGAGGAGTTATGGGTCCAGCATTGGAAGTTGGTTCCGCAAAGAGTACCCGAAGCAGAACAAAACCTTTGAGGTTTTTGCTATAGAAGCTGACAAGGCTTTCCATGAAGAGTATAAGATCAAGAAAAAGGTGCAGCTGTTACCATATGCCGCGTGGGTGAGGAATGAGACATTGTCATTTGAGATTAATCATGACCCGGGAAAGCAAGTGAAAGCGGGAGGCAGGGGAATGGGGAGAATCCAGCCTGTTCAATCCTCCTCAAGCTCTAGCAGTGATTTCAATGGAGAGGTGAATTTGATTCAAGGTTTTGACTTCGCGGAGTGGTTGAAGAACACTGTGAGAGAGCGAGACTTTGTGGTGATGAAGATGGATGTTGAAGGCACGGAATTTGAGCTAATACCAAGGATGATTGAGACAGGTGCAATTTGTTTGATTGATGAACTGTTCCTTGAATGTCACTATAACAGGTGGCAAAGATGCTGTCCTGGTCAAAGGAGTACAAAGTACAATAAGACTTATGATCAGTGCCTGCAGCTTGTCTCCTCTCTCAGACAACGTGGAGTACTTGTTCACCAATGGTGGTAATGGTGGGTGGGGGGTGCTGCACGACCCCATTTACTGTTTATGTTCTTCATACTATTGTTCTCCCAATAGATTACTTTTACTTTCTCCATCACAGAGCAAACAGAATATGTTGTAGGATTTTCTTATATAAACACTTTTGTCTGTCTGTCTCTCTGTCTTAAGATTCCATTTACTGTAAGACGATTAGCTGGAAATGAAAATCGCTTTCGCATTCTCTTGGAAATAAATGTATGGTATTGATGTCTTGTTCCTTTGCTGTCTCTTTCCATGTTTCCTGTGAGGAATTGTTGGCCAATATGGGTGTCATGTCAATTATGCTGCAGACATGTGATTAGAATGCATAAGCTTTGCTTTTGTTCTTGATAATACTGTTTTAGAAATTCCTGTGCAGCATCAAAGATTGGGAGAATGGTTCTGTTTGATTCTACGAGAGATTCAATGGATCCAAGCAGTTGCTTTTGTGGCATGAATCAGGCACGTTTTTTCTCCTCTTTTCTCATTATGTTTCATGTATACATACAGTGAACTTCTGTTCAGATGCATCCATTTAGGATCTGTTGGTTTGAAGATAGAGATCACAGCAGTTCATGCTGAACTTTGTCATTTGAATTGTATCTAGCTTTTTAAGTATAATACCTTTCCACATTCTAAGATTTTTTATTCAGATTAGATTATGTTACCTTTTGTAGAACTTCACGTCTTGGTTGTATCCCTCAATTGTCTAAAGAGGTGAAAGTAGAGATACTTTGAGCAAATGAATGAAAGTTTGTAAATTTGGAAATATGGGGAAAATATTTGATTGCCCAAATATATAGGGATTTGAATGATCTTAGTAAATCTTGTATTTTTGGTGGGATCTATCTTTGGACACGTATTTTCTCCTACTGTCCAATTATGGATGATGCTTGTTATTTTTGGACGTCATATATATGGGAAGATAAACTGAATCATGGGCTGTCCTTTTTGTCTTTCTCTCGTCTTATTTCTTCTTCTTACAGTTCATTTGTTCTTCCGATAACCCATTTTGACTTGGCACAAGGACACATCATTCTTTTCTATTATATTATTTGACTTCAACAAGATCAATCGCCTTTCTTTTTCCATTACCATCTATCATTTGTTTTAACTATATTTCATCTTCATGCTTGCCTGTCCTTCATTATCTTCCTTTGACTTGCTTTTTTTTTCTCAAGACCTCATCATGCGTCCTCTGTTCCCAGAACTCCTCTCTGTCTGCAACTTTCTGCCCCCATTTCATGGGAATGCAAAGGGAACTTGGTTGTAACTGCTTTGGTTTCTCCAGTTTTCGTGTTCCAGAGGACACTTTTTCCATAAGGCTTGTTTCTGGTCCCATTTCCTGGGAAACTAATACATCTTTATAGATTTTCTGCTTTGTGTATCTTATCTGGGATCCAGCGAAATGGGAATTTGTTGCAGTAAGAACACCGAGTTTAGAGGAATTTATGTGGAGGATGAAACAGAGGATACAAATGAATATGTTGGTGAAGAGGATGGAGGAGCTATTATGGGGTCTCATGGATCATCGGAACACATCTCCATGGCCATCAAACAAGGGGGAAAGGGTATAAACCAAGACGCAATGACTGTGTGGGAGGTAAGGCTTTTTACTTTTGCATCTAAAACTGCAAACATGGTCACCATATGCTCCATGGTTTGCTTCTTTCGTATGCAGGCTCTTTCTGAACCCTAAGAGCTGAGAAGAAAGATTTTAAAGTTACTGAAAATTTAGTTAATCTTTATAACCATTCATGCCGAAAATGCACTTAAAATTGTAACTAAAAAAAATATCAGATGCCTTCATTTGGTAATATCTGTCTGTATTTGACAACACTAAGTAGCTTTCTGGGTTGTGTAGCTTTTTTGCTGACACCATTAAGCTGTTTCCTCAGAACTTTGGTGAGTCGGAAGATATGATATTTTGCGGTGTATTTGACGGGCATGGCCCCATGGGTCACAAGATTGCTCGTCATGTACGAGAAAATCTGCCATCAAGGATACATTCAGCAATCACATCCTCAAGATCTATCAGCGATATCAGTTCCCAGAATCATGAGGAACTATTCCATGAGTTCAAGACTCTTCTAACTAAATCCTTCAAGTACGTAGATGATGAGATCGGTGCTGACTCCCCTTATGAAAGTTTCTGCAGCGGTTCCACTGCTGTGACCGTCATTAAACGGGTACACTTTCAGACTCTTGAATTTTGAATTTTATGTGTCCTATCTCGAGACAAGACAGTATGTATGAATTATTGATATCCACAAAGACTTTCCCTTTTTTCTTTCGGAATATATCAGAGTTCAGAATTTGTTCTGTTTTTCGATAATTCAGCGGTTTTACTATTTTGAAGTCTCTGAATTAGCTTTCATATTCATGTTCTGTTATTCCAAATGCTGTCTGTTTTTCTATATGTAAGATGTAAGACGGGATATCATTAGAAAGCAAAGATGTTTTGCAGGGAGACAGTTTGGTGATAGCTAACTTGGGAGATTCACGGGCAGTTCTTTGCACCCGAGGAGGAGGGAATATCATATAATGTCCTTTTGTAAAAACTTGTTGTGATATCTGTTTGCAGGGGAAGCAGAAAGAATAAAGGCATGTAAAGGACGGGTGTTTGCGATGCAGGAGGAACCGGAGGTTTACAGGGTGTGGATGCCAGATGATGACTGCCCAGGCCTCGCTATGTCTCGGGCCTTTGGAGATTTCTGCCTCAAGGACTATGGCCTTCTCTCCCTTCCTGATGTCTTTTACCGAAGGGTCACGACTGACGACCAGTTTGTGGTTCTTGCAACTGATGGGGTAAGCACTTGGAGCTCTACATTTCAAATATGATCCAAGTTTACATGGACTGACAGTTTTGCTGTGACAGATTTGGGATGTATTATCTAATGAAGAGGTGGTCAAGGTGGTATCTTCTGCAAAGGACAGATCCAAGGCAGCGGAGGTAGTGGTTCAACGAGCCTCTCGGGCATGGAATATTAAGTACCCAGCCGCCAGACCCGATGACTGCTCCGTGGTCGTCCTCTTCCTGAATCACCGGCTTGCCCCTCAAGACGCCAAGCCTAATGAAAACGGGTCTGCCGTTTCTTGGAGATCAAGATCGAGCAGGAAGGGTGCAAGAGTAGCCGAATCTGTTGGAACCGACACTGTCAAACATTTGGTGTCGAGTGGCCGTCTGAGCCGAAGGCGGTCGGGAAATGACCAGGCGACGGTCGTGGCGTGGTGAGTCTGTAGGACTTAATTTCGTGGGGGTTGGTTTTTACACATTTGCCGGTCAAGAAACACAAAATTGGAAAGAGAAATATTCTTTTTGGAATAAATCAAGTGCGAAGAAGACATTTTTCAGTAAAAAACTTGTCGAAATTCCACATCTCCAAATCATTCATATGTACTAATTTGTTGAAATGAAACCGATACAATACTCATAATGAGAGAATATAAAAATAAAAAATATTTATTTGGACAATAATTAAATACTTCCTCTTGTTCTCCCTCTGTAAAAACGAAAACAGACAAGACCCAAAACACGAACTGGTCTCGGTAGCAACAGAAACCAGTGGGCCTCTTTGGTTATTGTACGAAGCTGCAGAACAAGAAGCTGTTTCTTTCGGTACAAGCAACCGAAAGATGCTGGTTTCTTTTGGTTATTGGACGTTATCCAGTGTTTGTTCCTGTCGTATTATGTATCTTCTGAAGAAAATCCAACAAAGGAACACATGTAATTTAAAGAGAGAGCCTCTGTACAAATCCTCAAACTGGGCTAAAGAAAGAGCTTTATTGCTGAACAGCTATAACCGAGGCCGTGAGTTTGAGATCACTTGAGACCAACAAGTCTCCGATTTCCCCCAATTCCTTCATTTCGCTCCATGTCGATAATCCCTGCAACACCTGAAGACCCTTTTCGTGTCTGATTCCGACCATTATCAGATCGTACTGATCTCCCTCCTCTCTCACCATTTTCATCAGTTCCAAGTTCTCCTCTGTCCTCACCTTGTAATTAGCAGAAGACTCTTTAGTAGCATGCCATTAACATGTTACAGTATGATATAAAGTTTTCCTTTGGGTACCTCTCTGTAGGCGATGTTCACTCTGCCTGTGTGCTCCTTGTGGAACACATTGATGGCTCTCGCGTCCCGATCTCTCTCCACCTGATCCTTCAGCGGAGTAAGGCCATTGTAATCGACGAGTCTCAGAACGTGAAGTTCCACGCATGGATGATTGACAATGCGTGTAGCGTAGGCTAACATTTCGCGGTCGTCGGGTCCGCCGATGAATAAGGCGCAGACCTTGATGCTGAGCGTCTTGTTCGTGACGAATCTGAGATCAGGAAATCTCCCTCGATCTATGTGTATAGCGATGGAACAGGGTGAGTTCTCCAGGATGTTCTGACACAACAACCTCTCCCATGTTTCAGCTTCGCCGTCCAACGTCATGATCACGAGATCCGTCTCGTTGTCGTATGCCATTGCACACACATCATCGTGCATCGTTTTACGCGGCGCCCTTGCCGTGAAGCACTCTACTCGTACCGTTTCCTGGTGATGCGACTCAAATCAGTGAATCAAAGGGTTTTTTTTTTCGTCGTAGTTGCATATGAAGTTAGATACCTGGTAAAGGTCCTCGTAGTTGCAGAAGGCCTTGACGATCTGATCTCTGCGGTTGGGAGAGAGATAAGGAACATTGTCGAGATCATGATGGATGAGAAGAGGGACGCAGTGGTTGTGAAGATCCTCCAGGTTCAGGGCGAAGGCCGAGAGTGGAGAACCTACCATTGGCCGAGACAGTTCCACGAGGCTGATGACCGAAGGGACCACGTCCGGGTTGCGGAAACAGGCGAGGATCCTCAGTGGCACACCGGGACGGCAAAGCTGAACCTTGCGTCTCTTGTAGGGGTTGCGTTTGTTCACGTAGTCATACATTTTCCTCACACTTGTTATTATAATGGTCGAGCTAATCATGGCGGAGAGCACCATTATGCTAAAAGCTTCATTGGTGATCTTCTGCAAGCCCATGAGAAAAGGCGTAGTCTTTAGTAAGTCATCTAAGGAGCCATGGATACAGAAATGGCGAAGTATGATGTTAGTGGTTTGACCTTGTAATTCAAGTTCTGTTTGTAGATCTGGACGTCGTAGATCCCTTGGATATTGACAATGAAGCCGGCAATGACAGCATGTGATAAAGGAACTTTGCTGTAAAAGGAAGGCACTGTGATGGCTACAAACTTGGCTGCACGTACGATCATGAACATCATCTCCATAACCATAGCTTCTTTTGCAGAGAAAGAGGAGAAATCGACCTTGTGACCGATCCCAATGGTGTTACAAGGCATGAGAACGGCCCAGACGAAACAGCCGATCTTCTCAGAGAGTCCCGAGGCAAGAACTGGCCTTTTTGGAGTGGAAAGTCCCAAAACGACCGAGCCGATGAAGAAAGGAAGGCCTGCAAACTCTGCCCACAACGTTGAAATGAGCAACATCAGACCTATGACGCAAACGTGAGACGCATTTAACATCTGTCCCTCGGGTATTTTCCTTGCCATCCATTTCATGATTGGTCGACACACGAATAGTATAGCGAGGATCAGCAGGATCTGCAAGTTTTACATATTGTATAAATATATATGAACAGCTGCTATATACATAACAAGAATCAGAATAGTTTGACCTTAGGGATGATCAACCAGAGGAGTGAGTCCCAAGAATGGAAATCAAAGGCAGTCTTGATTGATTTGAAGGAGATGAGAATCATGTAAAAGGCCCAAACGAAGCAATTGTGAATCATCATAGAGGAAAGGGCCAACCGTGCAGGCTCAGTGTTCAACATCTTGAGATCATTCAACACAGAATAAGCCCCTTGGAAGTACAATGTGGACTCTACCACAAGCATTTGGTGCAATGCAGTTGCTGTTAGTTTCGCCACTGAAACGTCCATCACCTTTGTTGCTACGATTGCGATGGCGTTTGCAGCGTTGAAAGATAACATGAAGAGCGAGACGCCGTTTACAAACGCAAGCCGGCCTCCTCTCTTCATCATCCCTATGTCTAATTGAGCCGTGGTGATGAATGATATGAACAAAAAGCATATCTCCTCGAAAGTCTCGATGATGAAAAGACTTCTTTTATAGAAAAATTTAGACGCAAATTGTTTGTTGCGTGCCAAAACTGATGGTCCTAAGATTATTCCACCCTGAACGTTCAACATTATTAAAAAAAAAATAATTTTTAAACATGGGTTTGGAGCTAATTAAAAATCTTGATCATGAGATTACCAGAATGTGACTGAGAAAGGCAAAGTGGCCAAAAGGGTGGAGAAGAAAGTGTAAGAAGGCAGAGAAAGAGGAGACGAGGGAAATCTGAAGAAGAAGAAGAGGAAGAACAAAGTTGATAGGGTTATCTCCATGAGTAATCCCCATTGAACTTATCCCACGCCATGCTTCGCATTCTGAATCTACTGTTACGTTCTTACTAATACCCATTTCCCCTTTCGCCATTTTCCTAAGCTTAAAGAAATGAACAAAAAAGGAAAGGTATATCTTCATATATACTTCTATTTTGGACCATCTCCCTTTTGAGGTCAGCCTACATTTATGCTTCTTCTCACTTTTGCATTATATATTTCATGTTTTATGAATCATATACGGTCAAAATGTTGTTTCTTTTTTTAGTTATAGAAGAGACAATAATAAGGATATAAATAGGTAACAAAGAAACTAACTGATAGTAGTTAAAAAGGAATAAGACATCGATTCATATTAGGATAATTAAATACAACGAAGAAGCCACCTGCTCAACCCTTTCCAGTTTAATTTTAGAGAATCATGAAAACAGAATTAACCTCTCAAATATATTTCTCATATACATACATAAATATATATATAGATACACACACAAGTCACATGAGAAGAGGAAGAAGAAGAAGAAGAAAAAAATGGCGAACATGAGGAATGGAACAGTAGAATGGGTATGTGAGAAATGGGAAGGAACAAACTCTGTGGGAATATGGCAAGGAGATGATCCCACCATGTTCTCCGCTCCTCTTCTTCTTCTTCAGATTTCCCTCGTCTCTTCTATTTCTTCCTTCTTTCAAGCTGTTTTCCGACCACTTGGACACAGCTTTGTCACCCAGATGCTGGTACAATATATCTATATATCTATATATATATATATGTATGTATACACATTTGCCTCTCTTTCTTACGCTTTCTTGTCGGAAAACAGGCCGGAATCTGCTTAGGTCCATCGGGTTTAGGTCACAGCAAAGCATTTGTGTCCAAACTTTTCAACACAAGAGGTCTGTTTGTGATCGAGACATTGGAAGCCATCTGCTTCATGTTCATGTCTTACATCTCCACGGCTGAAGTAGACTTAGAGATCATCAAGAAAGGAGGAAGACTAGCTGTCATCAATGGCTTCTCCCTCTTCCTCTCTCCCATCGTAGTTACCTACATAATCGGTTCCTTAATTTCAAAGTTTACCCATCACCCTGTTGCCAATTTGACGAAGGATCAACTCTTCAATCTGGGGAGGTCCCAGGCCGCTGTGTTTTTTCAAGCGGCTTACACCGTTTTATGGAATCTAAAGATGGTGAACACAGAGACTGGGAGGTTGGCTCTCTCATCGGCCATGGCCACAAACTGTTTCGGCTGGTTGTTTTTACTTGTTGTCATTTCTTATAGACGATCCTTAAGACCCAGCCTTTCCAGTTCAATCTTTTGGCCGATCCTGTCAAAGGTGAGTACATGAAAACGGGACTGACTCTATCGGGCCTTCTTTTGTCTCTCTTGACTAACTAAGTTGACATGTTTCAATATGATCAGGTGGTACTGATCCTGGGTATCATCGTTGTGTGCCGACCCATCATGAAGTGGATAGTGAGGAAAACTCCTGAAGGACAGAAACTAAACCCTAATCATCTCTGCATCATCGTCCTCATGTTGTGCACCGTCTCGTTTTTTACTGAATTCGTAGGGTTTTCGTACGTGTTTGGCACTGTGATTTTGGGACTGGTGACTCCCAAACAGGCACCTCTCGGACCAGCGCTGTCGAACAAGATTGGATGCTTTGTCTGGTCGGTTCTGCTGCCTTGTTATGTCATCGGGATGGGCGAAAAGATTAATTTCCACTTATTCAATTTTAAAGACTTTATGGTCGTGGAGATATTTCTTTTTATGGTCATGGCGTCCAAGTTTCTCTCCGTTGTGCTGCCGTCGCTTTACTTCAATGTGCCTCTCGCACATGCAGTGATGCTTGGTTTGACTATGAGCATCCAAGGGATTTACGACGTCCAAATCTTCAAAGTTGCCTTGAATTACAAGGTAGCGATCTCTCTCTCTCTCTCTCTTAGGGTTTAGGGTATGAGGTGGATGACCTGGGTTTCTTCAAGAACTGCAGAACATAACAGAAGAAGCATTTGGGATGATGGTGGTCATAGCAATGTTCCACTCCACCGTTCTAACATACATACTGAAAAGTATATACAACTCGACCCAAAGACTCATCGCTTATCGAAGGCGGACCATTCAGCATTGCCTACCAGAAACGCCTCTGAAGGTCCTCGCTTGTTTCACCAATCACCACACCGTCCCTTCCATTCTCAGCCTTTTTGAACTCTCTCGTCCCTCACGAACCTCTCCTCTCTCCGTCTTCACTCTCAACCTCGAGGAGCTCGAGATCGAGACCCTCCCTCTCTTCATACACCACCAAGTCCATCCCAAACCTGTCTTAGGCTCTTCCAACCGTCGCGACCAGATCTTGAATGCCTTCCTCAACTACGTCCGCAAGAACCAGGTAAACCTTGACCACAACCTCCATTCATATTCAAATATAGCTTACTTGTACCCCAAGCAAGAAAATAACGCCTGGACACATGCATCATCATCAGGATTATGTGAGCCTGGAATGTTTTACGGCGATTGCGCCGAGAACGACCATGCACGAGGACGTCTGCGCTATTGCCTTCGAGAAGGAAACAGACCTCGTGATCTTGGCTTTAAATCTCGAGACCGAATCCTCGGCGCTGCGGTTATGCAGTAACGTCCTCAAGCACTCCCTCTGCTCCGTCGCGATTCTTGTAGACCGCGGAAATTTTCCAAACCTAAGATTTGCAGCGATAAGACACATGCGGATCAACATCTGCTGTGTATTCTTGGGGGGAGCGGACGACCGGGAAATGCTGGCATTGGCGACTCGAATGTCGTATCACCGGAGCGTGGATCTTCAGGTTTTGAGACTCGTAGAGAAAGACGACCACATTCCACTCGACGATTTCATACAGAGACAACTTGACATGAGAGCCCTCGACAGGTTCCGACAAGACACGGCCGACCAACCTAACGTCGAGATGAGAGAGGTAAGAAACAAAAGAACAACATGATCCTATATATGGTTTTTACATGTGATATGTACACTCATACATATATATATATATATACAGGTAAGGCTAGAGGACGTGGGAATGCTGGTGGAAACGTTGAGGGAAGAAGGTGAGGAACACGATCTAATAATGGTGGGAATAAGACACGAAGATGGGTTTCGAATGATAAAGGGAATGTCGATGTGGGATGAGATCGGAGTGTTGGGAGAGATCGGAGAGTTATTAGTGTCCAAAGATCTGAATCTGTCGGCCTCCATTCTGGCCGTCCAGCAACAACATATGGTCGTGGAGGGCATGGTTGATGACTTACCCACCTACTCTCCTAATATCCAATGATCAACTCTCTCTGTATATTCTTCAATCAAATTCTTTTATTCTTTTATTCGCCTTCAGATTACAAAAACATACTTTAAACTACACTTATTAGTTCTTGGAACCCTTTAATCTTCGTGATCCCATAGATCGGCCACGCTCCGAAACGGTCCATCTGTCTTGTTGACGAATAGCTCTTCCCCATCCAGTACCCGTCTCTGGTTCAAGGAAGATCCGAATCCATCAAGATCTATAAAGGGAAGATCTATCTGGTTATGGGGTGTACCTGGTCAGGGATGTTGCTGAGAGCGTGGAAATCCTGTTCGGGGATAACCCAGTCGAACACTCTGATGTTCTCCTTGATCCTGTCGGTATTTGATGATTTGGGAATGACACTGGTCCCTCGTTGTAGACCCCACTTCACCAACACCTGTCCTGCTGTCTTGTTCAACTTCTTGGCTATTCGGTCCACTGTCTGGTCGTGTATCAGATCTCTCCCGCCCTCTTGGGATCCCAACGGTGAATATGCCTGCACCATCAGTTCCAATATCAGAAGCAACATTGGTGGCTGTTCCTCGTAGCGAGCCAGCATTTACCGTAACATGGACGCCCTTCTTGTTGCAGAACTCGAGCATTTTGTCGTTTCTCCACCCAGGATGCATTTCCATCTAAACTCAAGACAACAAACACAGGTTTGACATCTCAATTTATCCAACATTCTATACAGAAACGTATGAAGATGTCCCACCTGACAGACGGAAGGGATCAAGTCGGCGAAATGAAGCAGCTTTTCGAGCTTTTGGATGGTGAAGTTACATACTCCGATGTCCCTAACGAGGTTGTTCTTCACAAGCTTCTCCATTTCTTTCCATACTCCCTCCATGTCGAAGTCAAGCACATCCTCGGCCTTGGGTGGCCTGCTTGCTCCATCTCTGAGCCGAAAAGGCCAGTGAATCTGACCACCATCGTCACCACCAATCAACACTAAAACCAATGACTCGAGACACGAAAAGGATAAGTGAACGTACAAGATAGAGATCTAAGTACTCCAACTGGAGCTCCTGGAGGGTGTTCTCCAGGGCGGGACGAACCCTTTCAGGTGATAACTCCGTACACCTTTATACACACAGAAAGCAATCGTTGGATGGACGCTGAGAATGAATCGTCCGTTGGTATTTTTCTAAAAGTTACCATATTTTGGAAGTCACGAAGAGATCCCTCCTCTCAATTCCGGCATGCATCGCCCTCTTCATCCCTTCCCCAACCTATCAATTAAACCCAAAATTCCTTGTTCATATCTCAAAATCTAAGCCAAAGAACAGCATCAATGGGGGAAAGCAAAGAGACCTCCTTCTGATCATGGTACTCCCAAGCCGTATCTATGTGCCTATAACCACCCTGCACAATTTCAACGACAGCCCTCAATTTCTTCTTATCGTATATATCTCAAGATGAAGCCTTTATATGAGTTCGCGTTGAAGGAACAAAAGTTTAGTTACCTCGACGAGGGCATTGAAGACGGCGTCGGTGGCCTGAGACCCAGATCGCCACGTTCCCAATCCAACGGCTGGAATTTTGTGTCCGCTCTGGAGCCTAAACGACTCCGTTTTCTGTCCCTCCGGCGTGATCGTCGCATGCGCCATGGATTGACAATCACTGCTTCTGAGTTGAGTCTTTATACGCAACACATGGCAGATCCCAACTCTCTGCAAACCTAAGATGCACACGTGGCGGATGTCGACGGCCGACACGGAGGAGGAACCGCTTGTCTGCAAGGGTGCGTGTCTCCGTCTCCCGCCCCATTCTCCGACACGTCTACCTTCGTTTACACTTCCCACTTCTTACAGTTGCATATATTACAAGATAAAAATATAAAATATACGGGAGGATTTACTATACTTTTGACAATCCATCATTTTATATTTGTAATTTATAATTCTTGGTAAAATTCACTAGAATTTATTTGGATAACCCTCTTAAAGGTTTAGATAGATTTAGTAAATTTTTAAAGTTTTTTTTTCTTGTAAAGGTCGCAACGGAGAAAAATAATAATGGACAAAATAATGAGTGGGTTCCGGAGAAATGATGTTGGGCTTTTTGTGTAAAGAAGTTGGGTCTTTTGTAGGGCCATAAAGTTTGTTATAGCATTTTCTTTTCCATATTTAGAATATCTTTTATTTTATTTTTAATAATCTAAATTACCCTTTTCTTCTTTGCACAGAAAATTAATGATATTGCCATTTATTAGGGCTTTTCATTTGCTCATAACGGATAATTTAAATATTTTATTCAAGATCAATTTTGAATTTGAAATGAAAAAACATATATTTTGTTTTCCATTTTAATGATCCTTTTTTATATTAATATCCTTTATTATACATGTGACAATTTTCATATTTGCTATCTAACTTCTCATATATATATTCATGTGAAGATTAATTTTTATTTTTTTAGAAAGTTTTAAAATATTGTCATTTTATAATAAAATATTTTCATTTTCGAAATTCTGAGACAAAAATATTGATATTAACTAAAAGAACAAATTTTAAAATGTTATCTACAAATTTTCATGGCATACAAATTATATAGAAATTAGATGATGATAATGATAATAATAATAATTACTTGAAATGGTTTTAAAAAATTGTCGAATTTCATTTGAGAAAACATTTATTTAAATAGAATTCTCTTCAGTTACCGCTTAGTGTCAGTTCTTCAGGCAAAGGCAGAGTCCCGTCTCCTCCCGCACCACCATCAGCATGGCGTACGTCTCCCTCTCCCTCTCCCTCTCCCTCCCTCTCCCTCTCGTCTTCCCTTTTTCCTCGTGCTCTTCAACAATCGGTTTGAGTTTTAATCGTCGTCGAGTTTTAATGGCGGATTCTCCGGTTTTTTGGTTGTATCTTGCTTCGTCGAATGTTTTCCATCCGACATTGTTAGGTCCTTTCCGGTTTTGAGTAGAATGCTGTTGTGTTACAGGACATCTTACTCCTCCGGTTTTCCCCTTTTCACTATCCGATTGTGATTTCATAGGAGTCGCCTGATCGTGTAATGATAAGCGTGTGTCTGTTTGATTGTTTTCAAAGATGATGCGCGAAGTCATCCCTAGGGAAGGCTGATAATTCCGTTTTCAATGGTGTTTGAATGGCGAATGTAGACTACGCAATAGTCCGTGTAGTACTGTTTATTCGTTGTTATTTCATGCCTTGTTAGTGCAATGAGACGTGCTTAGATTCTTGAGGACTGAATATATTGGTGCACTATCATTCTTTGGCATTACAGGGCGGGGAAAATGAAGGGGAAGCATACATTTTCTAATTCATCATGCAGGAACCTAACGAAATGTCAACTCGGTGGTGTAATATTTGGTTGCAAAAATACCACCATGAATGAGTGCTTATCCAAACAGCTTTTTGGTGAGTGTTTCAGATTATTCTGGGAATCTTATTTTCTTTTCTCTTTTACTTCTGTTTAATCTGCTGCTTCATTTCTGCTTCTATAACTTTAATTTATCATTTGCTGCTGTATGTTATGGTATGACGATGGGATTTATCAGGTTTGGTACTATGTTTGGATTCTGGTTTGCAAGTTATGGTATGACAATGGGATTTGTCGGGTTTGTAAGTGGTTGTCTTTTGTTGGATTCTGGTTTGGGTGTAATGTCATAACTCTGCTTGTCTCTAGGTGTATTGTTTCTTTGTTTTTCTTTTATATCTATGATTCAAGAGATTCACCTGATACTTCTGACAGGCTTACCCTATCACCACTTCACATACGTCAAGAAGATTGATATCGGTTTGCCGTTATTTCTTTTCAACTATTCTGACCGGAAACTTCATGGAATTTTCGAGGCTGCTGGTTCTGGTCAGCTGAATATAAACCCTTACGGTTGGACCTCTAATGGTTCTGAGAAGACACCATATCCAGCACAGGTACTTGAAAGATATTTGTTCAACTTTAATATGATTCATTCATGAGGCTGGAAACTAGTTGCCTCTTTTCGATAGCAAGATTACGCCAATGACGTGTATATATATATATATGCTGTTTTGTGGTGTTGAAGGTTCAAATCCGTGTTCAGTTACAGTGTGAACCCCTTACAGAGGAAATATTCAAACCAGCAATTGAAGATAACTATTACAATCCTCACCATTTCTGGTTTGAGCTAGATCATTTGCAGGCAAATAAGTTGATCTGTTTGCTAGCATCTTTTGCCGTAGCACCTAAACCTCCCATGCCTACAACAAAGTCGAGGCCTATTTTTCGTATAATTCCATCTAGTGAAAAGAAAGATAATAGCGGTGAGATTAAGCTTGCTGCTCCGTGGGCTGAAGTCTCTCGGCAAATTGAACCTTCTACTACTGAACTTAAAGATAGCTCGAAAGAGGTGCACGATTCTGCTGGAAAACCTGACTCTTTAGTTCCTGCTTCTCATCTCGACATAGACAACTCTCTATTTGGAAATCATTCAGATGCACAGAACCCTGAACAAACGGATGGGTATTCTGGGAAATCGAAAGATCTGACCCTCAGACATGAGCATGAAGATGTGGATCAAATGGAAATAGTTGAACATCCCAATGTTGTAGCTTATGTGAACTTGGAGAAAGATACTCTACAAGAGCAAACATATTCAGAGGGAAAAGGTGAAGACAGGTCTTTTGTCTCATCTCCCTCTTGGACTATCATTGATAAGGTACTCGAGGAATATAATATGTTTACGAGTATTTTGTGCTAGGACTATGATTTTTAGCCCTCGAAATTCTATTTTCCTGAGCGTATGCCTTGGTGTACATGTATATGTGGATTCATATGATGTTCATCTATCTTGTGCAGTTGATGCATGAGATGAATGAACTTAGGGCACTTGGAGTGGAGCAAAGTATGAAGATATGTCACTTGGAAGAGAAGCTGGTAAGAATTTGAATTTATTGCTCTTCATCATAGCTTCCTCCATGGTGAGGTGCAATTTATGTTTGTGTATGCTGGATATGACAAATATTGTCTTTCTAGTTGAAAGAAAACATGGGCATTAACCTTGCATCATGTGACATCAATGAAAGTCAGCAGAACTTCAAATATATTATTCCATGCTCTATGTTCATGTTTATACTTTCTGTACATGTAAAAGTTTCATTATTCTACCAGATTACGCAATTTTTTTCTTTTTTTTATTTTCCGGTCTTCTGTGTACAATATGATGCCATTTACCTGTAAGCTCGGACTTCAGTTGTGTATACATTCAGAAGATACCATAGAACGTTTCCTTTTTTATTTGGCATTTTAGGATCAATCAGTAAAGGAGATCCAAAGACTGCAAATGTGCTGCAACATGCTGGAATCCATGTCTGATTCTACAAACACTAAAACCAGCGATACAGTGATAAACTCACTGGATGATTCAAGTTTATATCCTAAGGAGTCGATGCTTCTCTTGGGCGGATATGATGGTGAATCATGGTTGTCGTCAGTGCATTCATACTTTCCTTCCAGGAACGTAGTGAAGGCACATAACTCAATGAGCTGCATCCGTTCGTATGCTGCAGTGACAAAACTGGATGGTAGAATTTTCGTGATTGGGGGTGGAGCCAGTCATGGGTGGTATGACACAGGTAATTCCTCCCTTTTCTTTCTCTTTTCTGATAAAAAGCTTGTATTATTTGTACACTGAACGAATGTACGGCATATATATAAATCTATGGCAATAAAAGGATTACAAAATAAGATGGTTGTTAAGATCACACAATTTGCCGAGTTGGAGGAACAGAAGAATAAAATTAACTTCTAAACCAAGTGGTTAAAAGAATTTTAGTGAGTTTATGGCCAAAATTGTGAAGTATAATCTTGAGTCTTTTCTGGCATAGATTTCCTCTGCACCGCTAAGGACACTTTCAGCTGCTTGTTTTGATTTCTCATTTTTTTTCTTGTTATATTGAAGCTGAATCATATGACCTGGCTAGTGACCAGTGGAGCCAGTGCCATCCCTTAAATACCCAAAAAGGCAGTTTAGGTGGAGCCGCTTTGAATGGAAAAATATTTGCGATTGGGGGCGGGAATGGGGTAGAATGTTTCTCAGATGTTGAGATGCTCGATCCAGATATAGGGAGGTGGATCAGAACAAGATCGATGCAACAGAAGGTTAATGGGATTTGGCTAAAGCAATACACCTGAAACTTTAGGTCCTTTAGTTTTTTAGGGTTATTTACATGTCATAGAAGAATGTCTTGAGCCATTCTCTCACGTGGGGATCATCTTTTTTTGTGTTATCAGAGATTTGCCGTTGCAACTGCGGAACATAACAATGCAATTTATGCAGTTGGTGGATATGATGGTAACGAGTACTTGAAGTAAGGATATAATAAGCCACGACTTCCTTCTTTTCAATACACCAAATCAGTTAATGTATATAGAAAGATGAAATTGATGATGAGAGGTTTTGTAACGCGTGTAGTACAGCTGAAAGGTTTGACCCTAGAGAGCACTCGTGGACACAAGTGGCAACAATGAAGTCAAGAAGAGGCTGTCATTCTCTTGTTCTTTTGAATGATAAACTGTGAGTTTTCTTTTGGTGTATTGTATATCCCCTTGGAGATTACTAAATATAATTTGGATTGATTAAATAGTGTACCAAACTCCTAATTATGGTTTGTTGTTGGGTGTTATTGCAGATACGCAATTGGTGGGTTCGATGGAGAGAGAATGATTGCAAGCGTAGAGAGATACGAAGCACGCATGGGGAGATGGATGGGTGGAGACTCAATGAACTACATGAGGGGATATTCAGCTGCCACCGTGGTGAAAGACTCCATATACATCATTGGAGGTCTCAAGGACGAAGAAGATGGCATCTTAAACAGCGTACGTTAATTCTCCACCGATCTAATAGTCAATCATAAATAAATAATGCCTTTGAAATTACATAGATGGTTATAGAAAATAATGTTTGGATTTACAACAGGTGGAGTGCTTCAAGGAGGGCGAGGGGTGGAAACACGTCGTCCAAACTTGTATTGGAAAACGATGCTTTCTCGCTGCCATTGCTTCCGATTGAACGGTAAGCGTACCCTTTTTTTAGGACTCAAAATTTACCCTTTTATCTCTGGATAAATATAATGCTAGATTTGATCATTAATTCTTCTTTCAGCATTCCTAATCCTATTTACACATGCAAATCACTTGTCAACTTGAGAGGTCATATAACTGACATGGCAGAAGCAGGAGGGAGAGATGAACTTGTGTTTCTGTACACAGATATGTGAGCGAATGTTTAGGACCATGACCCCTTTTTCTTGTAACAATCATCTTCACAAAACATTTCCATGCCTATCCCTTGGGGTTGCATAAACCATTGCACAATATGTGAATCTCTTTGCATTCCCATCTCCGTTGTAGAGTTTCACCACCTCTGCATATCCTCAGCCACAACCGCCTTTCGCCTCCCACATTATGTAAAGTGATCTCACATGGTATAGCCACCGCTAGTTGACACAAAGGTAATCGGATTGTACATACCATTATTAGGAACCTCAAGCTCCGCCCTAACCCATCTGAAATGGTCGACTTTTCAAGAGAGAACAAATTGCATGAAAAGTTTGCATGGTTTTGACCCATGGAGAACAGACCAGAGAGGCTATCAGGTTCGTCCTACAATGAATTGGTAAAGAAAGTGAGGATGGAAAGTCCAGAAAGCTAATTGGTCTTGTACCAGAATCTAACATGAGGAATGGAAAACAAGTTCATGACCTGTGGATACAACTCCAAACTTTTGATGATGCCATCAATGCATTGTTTGATCAGTTTCAGCTCAGTTTGAGAATTTCTCTTGCCATAGATCTTATATTCTCAAAGCTATCAACAACAGCATCTAAAAACTGCAAAATCAACTGATATTTTCTTCCAAATTAGCTTCTAGACCTAAACACCCCCAAATTCAAACCATGAATCCAATCCATTAGATTGGATTTAGTAGTGAAACACCGAGTCTAATTAATATTTCCATAGAATGCAAACAAGTACTAGAAACCATATAAAATAAAAATGGTTTTTGATTAAATGGGCCAAAAATTGAATGGGTTTAATGGGTTTTAGACCCATTTATATTGATTTTAATGGGTTAAACCCATTTAACCCATAAGCCCATTTGAAATTATCAGGTTTAGCTCTTCTCTCTCACGTCCTTTCACCGGCTGTGGTTCCTGCTTAACTTTGCTTCTCCGTTCTGGTTGTCAGTGACAATGATATTATCGTCATATACATATCCATCAATCGGGTCATAGCTTCAGCGGCAAATTTTATAGAATGGACTGAGAGGGAGTGTAAGACGTCAAACGCAGCTTCTCGTACCTTTAGAATGAGCTCAGAGTGTCATAATAGAGAAACATATATATATATATATATATATGAAGGAGATGCCCAAAAGTCAGAAACCAACAAACTCAAGTAAAGTTTGAAAATTTTCAAAATATATGTCATAAGAGATTGAAAATTTACCATTATAATACTCGTGCACGTATAGCTTCAACTTTTTGTATATATTGTTATACATTTTAGTGTTTGTTGAATCTTTCAATTTGAACACATTGATCATATAACACATGTATAGAGAAAATGTTTATTTAAAAATCGAGCTAAACAAAAAATTGTTACGAAACTAAATAGTCTTTACTTTTACAATACAAACCAATGCATCATTATTGATCATTTTGTTATTCGAGTTCAAGATATCAACTGATTTAGTGTTTTGATTTTTTAAACCGCACACATAATATCTTTCTCCATTATTTCTAGTTCAATCGATTTTTTTATATAACAAAAAAAGAAATATAAATCTTTTCATCAATCAAATAAATAAAACAAAAATAATATTTTTATTATTGATCAAAACAATGAGATTGATACTTATTACATATAAACTCATATAATAGATATAATTTTGTTTATCCAAATAAATAAACAAAACGAACCTAATAAGGTATAATCTAATTCAAAACTTTAAAAGTAAACCTTTGGTCGTAAGTTTCCCAACATATTCCCAAAAAGTCTCCTATTTTGAGGTTTTTATCTCTTATGACTTGATTCCATCCATCACACAAAATATACCTACCATGACCATGTATTTTCACCGTAAGAATATAAGTCTTTTCAGTGTCTATATCATAAACCTTAACTGGAACACCTTGATGAATGTTTTTTATACGTTCATTGCCCCATACACATAACACATGTTCACGAATCGCTCGGGCAGGTAGGAATAAAGTGTTCATTATATTATTCGTGTCCCAGCTTGTCAACGATTTCTTGATAGTCCATGGATCATATTGAGATAATCCGATATTCAAATTCATGTTTATTGTTGTTGTAATTTCCGTAGTTTACGATGTATGAGAATTTGTGTCTATGGAGAATATGAAACATGATTTATATAGCCTAAAGAAATACAATATTTTCTTTTTAATTTCTATGATAACGATGAATATTTTCAATAAATTTTGGTAATAGGTGTTGAACGTTTTACATTTATTGATGTAACAATATTAAATTACCAAATTAAACAATAATATCATTAATTATGATGCTCATGCACGTCTAATTATTCACACGTATTTGTTTTATTTATCTACTCTTATGCACGTTTTTTTTTTTGGTTGAATCTCATATTTTAAACAATATTGTTGATAAAATATCATATATTTAAGAAAATAAAATGAACAATCTTAGGTTGATTAAGGATATTATTATTCAATATTAAAAAATACATGTAATGTCATTTAATTTTTTTATTCAAAACGTCTAAATTTATTCTAAACAGATACACACCTATTCAATTAAGGATATTTCCTTCTCATGATATGGATAATAAATTTCACACACACTCCTCGAACGAATCGACGTGAAAATAACGTGTGCGGCAAACATATAACCACGTGATATGCACGATATTAAAACGAGTATTTAGCCATAGATCTTCCAACAAAATAAAAATGTATCATTTTTCGAGCATTCTATCCGTTATACCTTAATTTTATACGTCGTATAAAACATAATAATAACCATTATTATGGCTTAATTTTATACATCGTACAAAACAAAATAACCATTATTATATCTTTTCATCACATGTTTATATCATAAATTTTAACTGTCTCGTTTTAATGATTATTTTATGTACGTTTATTGGTCATACACATAACATATAATTACGCATTGTTCGGGTCGTAGGACTATAATTCTCTTGATAGTAATCATATCATAATTCGATAATAATTTTTTGATGGTTCAAGGATTGTATTGAGATATCTCTAGATTCAAATTTAATCATTAGTGCGGGCCCGTTCCGGCCCGTTTTAAACGGGCCGAAAATCTTAGGCCCGTGGTCCGACCCGACGGGCTTCGGGCGGGCTTCGGGCAACCCACGGGCTTCCAGAACCGGTTAAACCTTAGGTTGTTTCAGAAACGCCTTCTCCATCTACAACACATTGATACGACACTAAAACCGCATACAAAGGTGATCACGCGGTACAACATCAACAGAAACTGAGTAAAAAACATTGAGATGCATTAACAGAGGGATAAGAAGAGGTCGAAACATGAGTGGAGCACGCATATACCTTAACAGCGACGAAGCTGCCTCTGGACGGCAGGGGGAGGCGACGAAGCTGCCGGGGAGACGACGCTCGGCCGGTGATGAAACGAGAGAGAGAGAAACGATCGGGAAACGAAAGAAACGAGAGAGAGAGAGAAACGATCGGGAAACAAGAGAGAGAGAAACGGGAACCGAGATGGAGAGAAACGATCGAAAATTTACCATTATAAAACTCGTGCATGTGTAGCTTCCATTTATGTATATATTGTTATATACTTTGTGTTTGTTGAATCTCTCATTTTGAACACATTGATCATATAACACATGTGTAGAAAAAATGTTATTTTAAAAATCGAGCTAAACAAAAAAATGTTATGAAACGAAATAGTCTTTGCTCTTACAATACAAACTAATGCATCATTATTGATCATTCTGTTATTCGATTTCAAGACATCGACTGATTTAATGTTTTGATTTTTAAACCGCACATATAATAACTTTCTCCATTGTTTCTGGTTCAATCGATTTTTGTATATAACAAAAAAGGAAAATAAATCTCTTCATCAATCAAATAAACAAAACAAAAATAATATGTTTATTATTGAACAAACCAATGACATTGATACTTATTACATATAAACTCATATTAATAGATATAATTTTGTTTATCTAAACAAATAAACTTAATAGATATAATTTTGTTTATCTAAAGAAATAAACAAAACGAACCTCATAAGGTATAATCTAATTCAAAACTTTAAAAGTAAACCTTTCGTCAAAAGTTTCCCAACATATTCCCAAAAGGTGTCCTTCTTCGAGGTTTCTATCTCTTACGACTTGAGTCCATCCATCACACAAAACATAATTTCTATTATTACGTATTTTCGCCGTAAGAAAATAAGTCTTTTCGGTGTCTATATCATAAACCTTAACTGGAACACCTTGATGAATGTTTTCTGTACGTTCATCGCCCCATACACATAACACATGTTCACGCATTGCTCGGGTAGGTAGATATAAAGTGTTCGTTATAGTACTCGTGTCACTACTCGTCAACCATTTCTTGATAGTCCATGGATCATATTGAGATAATCCGATATCCAGATTCATGTTTACTGGTGTTGTCATTTTCGTAGTTTACGATGTATGAGAATTTGTGTCTATGGAGAATACCAAAACATGATTTATATAGCCTATGAAATACAATATTTATTGATGCAATAATATTAAATTATCAAATTAAACAATAATATCATTAATTGTGATACTCATGCACGTCTAATTATTTGCACGTATTTGTTTTATTATCTACTCTTATGCACGTTTTTGTGTTGGATCTCATATTTTAAACAATATTGTTGATAAAATATCATATATTTAAGAAAATAAAATGAACAATCTTAGGTTGATAAAGGATATTATTATTCAATATTAAAAAATACATGTAATGTCATTTAATTTTTTTATTCAAAACGTCTAAATTTATTCTAAACAGATACACACCTATTCAATTAAGGATATTTCCTCCTCATGATATGGATAATAAATTTCACACACACTCCTCGAACGAATCGACGTGAAAATAACGTGTGCGGCAAACATATAATCACGTGATATGCACGGTATTAAAACGAGTATTAGCCATAGATCTTCCAACAAAATAAAAATGTATCATTTTTCGAGCATTCTATCCGTTATACCTTAATTTTATACGTCGTATAAAACATAATAATAACCATTATTATGGCTTAATTTTATACATCGTACAAAACAAAATAACCATTATTATATCTTTTCATCATGTGTTTATATCATAAATTTTAACTGTCTCGTTTTAATGATTATTTTATGTACGTTTATTGGTCATACACATAACATATAATTACGCATTGTTCGGGTCGTAGAACTATAATTCTCTTGATAGTAATCATATCATAATTCGATAATAATTTTTTGATGGTTCAAGGATTGTATTGAGATATCTCTAGATTCAAATTTAATCATTATCGTAATATTCTTAGCTTTTGTTATGTAAGGATTTATGTCAATAGAAAATACTCGTACATGAATTATATAATCTAATCTATCTTTTTTATTTGTTTATTATCTATAAGTTTTTAAAAAGAAAAATTAAATTCTTGAATTATTATTTTCAATATATATCATAAGAGATTGAAAATTTACCATTGTAACTTCCATTCATGTATATAACTCCAAATCCCTCGATTTTTAAATTAGCATTGAAATATGGTATATTACAACAATCCTATAGATCAAATTTTCACACGGAAAAGCCTATTCACATGAAATTAAAATTGAGGGAGTTTTCGTGAATTTTTTTTATTGTATAAATTAAAACGATAAAATACGCAAACCAAAATGAGGATATACTCGCTAAAATACGACAAACATCACACGGTTTTACGCCCACAACTTAGAATTGTGGTGAATTATATGGGCTTTGTGTTAGGCCCATTTGTATGGGTTTCATGTTTAGGCCCAATTTATGGGTTTTGAGAGAACCATGAGGGCAAAAAGGTAATTCGATGATTTATCTAATTTGAGTGATGGAGCAGTAGATAGATTGAGAGAGAGAGAATCAGAGAATCAGATCTTTCCGGAAGGTGAAGGTGAAGGTGAAGATGCCGTGCCTGAATATCTCAACCAACGTCAGCCTCGACGGCGTCGATACGTCTTCCATTCTCTCCGAAGCTACCTCCACCGTCGCCAAGATCATCGGCAAGCCTGAGAATGTAAATCTCTCTCTCTCACACACACGAACTTGAACTCGTATTTTTTTTCCGATGATTGGTACTGGAGCTTTCTCTGTTTGATTGTATCTGTCTTCTTTATTTTATTTTAAGTATTTTGTATAAATTTAAGATATACAAGCTTTTGCTATTTGTTTCGCGAATCGTTTCTCCCGAGGTAGTGGTCTAGGGGATCTCGAGGGATTTTAATCAGAGAAATTGAGAATCCTAAGTGGATTAAGCCTGATGAATTGTATCTCGAGTGTTCCCGTCTTTAATTTGTAGATATTGTTAGCAAAGTAGGTTTCAAAAGACGTGTTAGACATGCTAATAATAACTCACTCGCAAGCATTTTGATTCTTGTGCCATCGATGCGTCGGAGCTGAGTCCATCGTTCTCTTTTGATATTGGTCGTGTGAAAATAGTGTGTTCAATTTGGTTCTCTTGGTTTTAGTCTGGCACAAAACTATACAACGAGTTTATCATTCATCGGGCTTAATTGAATGTAGGTTCTTCTCGTGCCATTTGTTAGATAATGAAGTCTGGTGTTTATCTTGTCTGACACGCAACTATTCTAGTTTTGTTACTTCAGATATCTTGTTCTTTCTATAAATTTGCTCGGTTATTTTGTTTTGTTGAACCATTTGGTTGGAAGTCTTAGACTATTCATTATTTGATCTGCCTGTTGCTCTATTGTGCAGTATGTGATGATTGTGCTGAAGGGCTCAGTCCCGATGGCATTTGGTGGAACCGAGCAACCTGCAGCTTATGGTGAGCTTGTATCTATTGGTGGTCTGAACCCAGATGTGAATAAGAAGCTAAGCGCCGCGATTTCTGCCATTCTGGAGACCAAACTGTCTGTGCCAAAATCTCGATTCTTCCTCAAGTTCTATGACACAAAGGTAAGCCATCTGTGTGAAATGTGGTGTGAGGGTGATGACATGGGTCATTGGTTTACTTCTCATTGAGTTGTCCATGTTTGTCTAGGCCCATCAAAGTCAAGAATACGCACAATGTTTGCACGCTTTACACCAGCATTAGATCACCAATAGAAACAAACACTTGGTGTAAGTTCATCATGAGCAATCTAATACTAAACCAATGGATATACACACGAGATCATACGAATCACAAGTAGGAAAGAGATGTTGAGGTTTTAATGTATGGCTCATTCACTTCTAAGTGTATGCGATTGATCAAAGATGAGTGTTATTCTTCCTGCAGGGTTCCTTCTTCGGCTGGAACGGATCCACCTTCTAGAGATCTGACCACCTCCATTTAGATTTCAGAAGGAGGAGGAGGTGGTGTTGGTATTTTCTATGTATTCTACTTTATAATGGCAGTAGAACATTATGTGTCGTATTGCATTAACCCTTACATCTTTGTTATTGAGGGCAATTTACCAAATTCCCTCTGTTTCCCACTACTATGATCCAATTCTTGGGTAATGTGGGTATCTTAGTTGATTTTTCCGCATATTACCTAATTATTTAGTATTTGGATGTTGAAATAATGATTAAAGAATATGGATATTAAAATATAGTTCAACTTTAATGAATAAATTGGTTAATTTATTATTTAAAGTTTGCTTTATGAGTGTGAAGCGTAGGATCAAAGATGGACGGGTCGTGGCTTTTACAGTTATATACTCCACCGTCCCTTCCAAGCTTTAAGGCGCCAAATCTCTCCTCTTCACGTGGAACTCTTTCCATCTCTATATTTCCCCACAGAGAGAGAGAGAGAGAGAGAGAGAGAGAGAGAGAGAGAGAGAGCGTCGAAGGCTCCGGTGCTTCCGCAATATGGTGTCACCATTCCGACGGTGCATCCTCCCGCTGTCGCCGCTGCGGAATTCCAACCTCAATCGTCCCTCGCCTTAATCAGTCGCGTCACAGATTCGATCCGGGGAGGACTCTCCCGCCGGCGTCCGTGGACGGAGCTCGTTGATCTGTCCGCCTTCTCCAAGCCGGAGTCTCTCTCCGCTGCAGCGAATAGGTTACGTAAGAACTATACCTATTTTAGGGTGAATTACGCCTGCATCGTCGCATTGACCGTCGCATTCTCTCTCTTCGCCCACCCATTCTCTCTCTTCGTCCTCCTCTTCCTCTTAGCTTCATGGCTCTTCCTCTATCTCTTTCGCCCCTCCGATCAGCCTCTCGTCCTCTTCGGCCGATCGTTCTCCGACCGGGAGACTCTCGGTTGCCTCATCCTCATGAGCATCTTCTTGATCTTCCTCACCAGCGTTGGATCCGTGTTGATATCAGCTCTGGTTGTCGGAATAGCAGCGGTTTGCTTCCATGGCGCATTTAGGGCTCCCGATGATCTCTTCCTCGAAGAACAAGAACCCGCCGGTATCGGATTCCTCTCCCTCCTCGGCGCCGGCGCCACCTCCACATATCCGGCGCCTTTTGTGGTATAAAACAGATCCGATCCGGTACTTGCTTGCTCTGATGAATTTGATTTGGGTTGATGATTGTTTTAGATTCAATGGTCAAAGAAGAGGGATTTTGTGATGGTTCATGTATTTTGGTTTATGTAAAAATAATTGAAATTTGTTAATGCTAATATGTTGTTGCTTCCTTGCGAAGGAAGAAAATGGACCCAAAGAGGAATCTTCAGATTCATTGACAGTTTTCAAAACGTATTATCTATAAATAAATTACATATGGTCTATCTGTTCAGACAGACCATATGTGAATCGTAGGAAGAGTGCTTGTTCTACAAAATGAAGACTAATGATTGAACAAAAAAGTTGTGTAATAAAAGAAGAATCACAAGAAATGGAAGAGGAGTTGGTTCCAAATATCAGGAACACCAGGCAAACACCAATGGATACAGTCGGAGTAGGAAGCCGGATTCTTAGTTTGGTCGGAGCTCAATGGCTCCCAGAATTTCCTGTACACCGACGGATGCCCGTCTTTCCTATATTCCGACAACTGTGTTATGTTTAGAACTGAGACCTTTGGTCCCAACCTCTTCAACACCCTCTCTACCATTCTCATTGTCGGAATGTCTGATCCACTCCCCCAGTAACCCTCTTTCTCAATCGGACTCTTCTCTCCGTAGCAGTTTCCTTCACTCTCCGCCTTCCATTCTCGCTTCCTATTTACATCAACAATACCATTATCTTATTAATTTAACCAACTTTTGGATACCCTTTTATTTGAAAACAAGTAGATCAAACAACTCAAGCCCTACTCTATAATATGGAAGATTATATTGGTACATATAAATTGTAATGATTCATTGTGTATGTAAAGAAGGTTGATACCAGAGATGGGTGGGAGACATGGTAACAAAGAAAACACGTTGCTTGTGAGGATCAACGTTAGTGGCCACCCAATGTGCCCAAGCACTCATTGCCATCTCCATGCCCTCCACCCCTTCCACCTCTTCACATAACCCATCTTCTTCATTACTCCATCTGCCATTCCAAACCCATCTTCATATGTCAATATGATCATATTCTGAGTACTAAAAAGCAATTCCAAATAAGGAAATGCCATCATACTTACAGAAGTTTGACCGGACCTTGCCTCCACCACAAGTAGGTGTTGAAGACTAAGATATCAGCATACTGCCACTGAGATGAATGCTTCAGAACTGAATCTGGCCGGATTATTCTCTCAGGCAGTCTGTGATTCACTGGGTCATCTGAATTTGATTCCACAAGCAGAGGAGCCCAGAGAAATTCCACCGTCGCATTGTAATCCTACGTTACGCCAAATTAATCACAAAGTAGATTAGCAAACGTTGTTCTCAGCCCAAACGATGACAGAATTCAGTAGCCAATCCGAATCAGGAGTTCACATAAACCATTTTTTGGAATTGATCACTTAGTAGAAGTGATTATCAAGATCTTCATGAGGGTAAATATAGCCATACTGCAATTATCAAATTTCATATAGTCTGAGCTTTAAATTCGTCCAAGTTTTTAGTGGAAGATTAAAGCTTAAACCTTTCCAGATTCATAGGCTCAAAACATAACTGGAATCATATGGAAAAAGCAAACAAATTGTCGAGAAGAAGAAAAAGGGCTACTTTTGGATAAACAGTAAAAAAGTGATATATCTGTAATTTTCCTGCGTGTTACCTCAGCCCTAAAAGTGGTGAGCGGAGCATTGGGTGACATAGACTGCTTCTCAGGTGGAACTACAGACTGCAGAAGACACACCATTGATATCCATTGACCTCTGTTCAGTGAGTCTCCAACAAACATCAGTCTCTTCCCTCTCAGCTTTTCCCACATCTCAGTGGCATTCCATCTATCAAAACAAGAATCCATGTCCTCTTTGTTATATCATTGAGCATTTATTGCTTATGTTTGCATTTGATTACTATTGTTTACTCTCAAATAGAAACTTTAGATTTTAACTAAAAGTAGCAAAAGATATCATAAAGGAAATGCAAACACCAAAAGAAGGAAAATAAGAATTAATTACCTCTTTAAGTTGCAGGCATGAGGCTGCCATCTCCAGTGTTGGTAATCAAGATCCGATCTCCCATGCTTTTGGCAAGCCAACTGGTCCGACATGTACGGACACTCAGATTCTTTGTGCAATGGGTATGATGTATTATCATATACCCATTTCCCAGAAAACACATCACATTTCTCCTCCTCCTCTGCAAAATTCTTTATTTGACTCGGTCGTTGACTCGGGTCAACCCAACCGATTTTCTTCCCACTATATTCCCTTGTCGAGTTGCATCGGCTAAATCTATCCAAAACCTCTGAAAAATTGCACAAAATCAAAAAAAGAACCTCGCCTTGTAAGTTAGACTAGTTGGATCCATGATGAAAACCTAAAAGTAGAAACAGTCGGGGCCAAAACCAAATTTGAAACATTCAGCAAAACAACAATCGTAGCGGTTGCTCAGTGCAAAGTTGCAGCTGATACAGATTCAGTGTCGATATATATTCATATTCCAGTGTAAAATCGCTCAAGAAAAGGGAAACGAACGACCATTTCAAAAGAATCACAAGGGAGCAAGGGAAGAAATCCCTTCAGATAAGAAAGAGAACAGTACCGGGCGCTCCGAACTGATTTGTGGGAAGGTTGGGCTTGACGAAAGTGATCTTGAGAGTTTGTCGTCGACGATCGATGTGAACAGTGTCGTTGTGAATCTGCTGAATGCTACGTTCGTTGTAAAGGATCATCAATGTAACTGCCACAAGAAAGAGAAGAGCCGCAAGAGGAACCCGAGACTTTCTTCTGCTCCATCTCTGCATCATTGAAGACACAATGTCCGAAGCAAACACACCAAATCTACGAAGCTTCTCCTTCCTTCCTCCGCTTCGCCGATTTTTTTTTTTTTTTGGTTAAAGCGAAAGCCAAGCAGGAGGTACGATCCAGTACAGGCAACAACACCGATAAAATTTGCGCACCGACAACGACAAACTTGGGTTATTTATTTATTGTGATTATTATTTTCTTTTTATTTATTTCTATAATTGAGATGAATGGGTCGAGCTCTCTTCTTTTAACGATTAACAAGCTTATTTATTTATTTATTGGGATTTATTGATTAAATAATAAAAAACTCAAAAAAAGATTTATTATTGTGTAGATTTTAGCTTATATATGCTTAATGGTTGTGGCATGTTTTCCTAATGTTGTACTTGTGATGTTTTTTAAAACACAAAAGTGGGAAAACATATCATAGTTTTAATATTTACCATATATAAAAACTATATAATAAATAATTTGTATTTCAAATGACAACCAAAAGAAAATAAATAAAAATAACGGGAAAAAGACCCACAAAAATCGAACAAGAAATAAGAGAGGCCCATAGAAATCGCTTAAGGGCCTCTCCGTTTTCCTCTCTTTTATTTTCTTTTGGAAAATTTGCAACCAAAATTTGGTCGGTACGAGACGAGTCTTCGCATTGATTTTTTTATATATGTATATATATATATACAAATTTATTTGAGATGAACTAACAATAAAAAGGGCATAAAAAAGATCAAAAGAGAAAGCTTTAAAGTCACATACAATATTTAAAAAAAAAAACAAACAAACCATGTACCATGCATTCCCCTCCATAAGACAGAAAGAAAAAAAAACTATTCCATTTGACATCTCCACAATTCATAAGAATCATCAACAACACAAAAAGGCATAGAAAAGGCATAAAAAATGGAAAATGGGAGAGAAAGAGAGAAGTAATTATAAAAGGGAATGAATAAATAAAAGGCTAGAATTTAGAGACCTCAACGCCGTCTCGTAAAGCCTCGTAAGCGTCTCGGGATCTGCTTTTCTTCATACCAGCAGTGAAATGAACCTTAGAAGAATCGGAGGAGACACATGTAACTTTCACCCAAATCATTACCTTTGTTTTCATCCCTTCCACATCCACCAGTTTCCCTTTCTCTAAATAACCACTCACCGTTGTGTTAAACCTTAACACTGATGAGTCTTTGTATCCAACTTCACATATTTTTGGAATGTAAACTATTAGCTTTTTCGTCTCTTCGTTGAATTCATAATTGGTTGCATCACGTGGAAACATTCCCACTGGCAATTCATATTCCTTCAGCAGTTCCACCAATGGCTTCTGCATTTTTCCTGTTTCCATTAATCAAAGAGATGAACTCACAAATGTTCATCTCTTATAAGAACATATTATAAAAGGACGACAAAACTGTCCTACCTTTGATTTTGTTGACCAGCCATTTCGCTCCTCCTTCGATGCTCGTCGACAGGGACTGACAATAAACATATTCAGTGTTTGAATACAGATAAACAATTCTTCTACATATATTTTGGAACAAGTGGGTAATATAGCCAATCATTCTACAGATATTATCCCTTGTATGGATCAATTCTGCCTGTCAAAAATTTAAATTATAGAAAAGCCGAAGCATTTGCAGAAACTCAATAAATATTAAATCCCCACACATGAAACGGAAATCCCCAATCAAACGGAGAGATCGAATGCAATAACAAGAGAAATTCCGATTATCAATGGAAAAAAGAAGAAATGAAAGGGAGGGAATACGTTGATATCGTCACCGACAGAGTCGAGCTGTTTGTTAGCCTTCTTGCCGATCCAGTACGAACCCACCTTGTTCAATATCTGATCCATTCTCTTTAGATCTCACTCACCCCGATTGATTTCTGGATCTCCCTCAGGATTTTTCCACCCAAGAAAATCCTCTCTCTCCCTCTCTCTCTCTTCTCTCTCTCTTTCTTACATTCCTTTCATCTCCTACAACTAGCTATTCATCATGGTCCAATCGCAATTTGCCACGTGTATTTATCTACTTTTAGACTTTTTGTGTCTTAATGAAATTTTTAATATATATCATTCCTGAATTAACTAGAAATGACATAAATTGAATTTGGAGGCCTACCATTACTATTATTACAAAGACCCTTAGACTTATCACTTACTCCTCAAGCGCGAGAGTAGAATTTACGTTTCTACTCGCTCCCGTCCCTTCTACAATTTCTCGTGTAATTAAATAACAAAGGCTTTCATCTAATTCCGAAAATCAAGCTATCATAAATTTTTCTACACGTTTCACGTAAATTATATGATATTTTTGTAGCCGTAAATATGTTATTAATTAAAATAAAAATAAATTGAATTCAAACAAACATAGGCATCTAAATCTTAAAAGACAAACATGGAAATTATATCATTATAACCTAGAAATCCATAACAATTATGCATCTATAATATTATTCAATTATTATTGTTTTTCCAGTTATAGTCGCAAATTTCTTATCAAGGAAGGTTTTTTTTTCTTATAAGGGAAATTTATTTCTCTATAAGCTATTTATTTTTGCAGATTATATTTGTGGATTTTTAAAGAAGAAAGAAATTTGGAGAAGTGTAAGAGAGTCATTGGCATGGGGCGAGTGAGAGAGACGAATCAAGTGAAGATTCTCGTAAAAGGGAAAGAAACAAAAAAGCTTTTCTGGATATGCTGACGTGGACGGAATATATGCACGTTCACACTATCCCATTGGAGATAGCACGAGGCCACCACACGCCCATACATCTGTCAGCAATCAAATCCATCCACGTGGATCAAATCCAACGGTTCACATTCCTCCTCTTCCTCCTATTTAGAGAACCCCTTTCTTCCTCCACACACCCATCACCCCTCGCATTCGCATACAAATCCGAGCTAGCAAAAGATCATGGCATCAAGGGCACTCTCGTCATTCCCTTCAAAGCCTTTGGCTTCTTCTCCCAAGATCTCCCAAGGCTCCGCCGCAGCCTCCTCTCTGCCGGGTTCTCTGAGGATAACACAGAGGAAAACCGGCGGGAGAGGCGTGGTGGTTGCGGCGGCTGGATCATCGGTGGACACCAATAATATGCCGATGACGGGAGTGGTGTTTCAACCGTTCGAGGAGGTAAAGAAGGCTGACCTCGCCATTCCCATTACTCCTCAGGTTTCTCTCGCTCGCCATAGGTATGCCGATGCTTGCGAGGCCGCCGTCAATGAGCAGATCAAGTAAAGTATCTTCCTTTTTTTTAACAATGTAAATCCAATCGTAAATGTGTTTACGTAAATCAGTCACAAATCTGATGGATATTTCTTTTTTGTGGGTGTGATGAAGTGTGGAATACAATGTATCATACGCGTACCATTCAATGTACGCGTATTTCGACAGGGATAACATCGCACTCAAGGGGCTCGCCAAGTAAGAATATATCCTTAAATTATGAATGAAAAACTAATAAAACAGAGGAGATATCTCAAACATAACCCTCTTCGTTTTCTATTATCCTGATAGATTTTTCAAGAAGGCAAGCGATGAAGAAAGAGAGCACGCAGAGAAGCTGATGGAGTATCAGGTATGCATTTTCTTATTTTCTTATTTATTATTGTAAATAATTGATTAAAACTGTTAACTATATGGTTGATGCAGAACAAAAGAGGTGGAAGAGTGAAGCTCCACCCAATCGTACCGCCTGTTTCAGAGTTCGAACATGCCGAGAAAGGAGATGCCTTATATGGTAAACTAATCCTCCCTCTTAGTTAATAGCTTAATGAGTCATTAAATGGTAAAGATTATCTGTTCATTTAGGGTGTTTCTAATGTTTTGTTTGTCTGATTCAGCTATGGAACTGGCTCTGTCCCTGGAGAAACTTACCAATGAAAAGCTCCTAAACGTCCACAGTGTAAGCTTCCTACCTCTGTTTTATGAATCATGTAAACATTTGAATGTTTGGACACAGAATCATATAAGATTGGATCAATTAATCCTAAGTTGAATGATGAGAAACAGGTGGCCTCAAAGAATGATGATCCACAGTTGGCTGATTTCATTGAGAGCGAGTTTCTAGGAGAACAGGTATGTTCTCCTTTCAGATTAAGTGAAGGAAAACAACTGAGTTCGAAACCCAAGCGTTTTATTGATTCTAATTTTCCTACGGTGAATAGGTTGAAGCCATCAAGAAGATCTCAGATTACATCACCCATCTCAGGATGGTCGGCAAAGGCCACGGTATGGTGACATGAAGTAGTTAGGTTAGGACTATTGCTTAAAGTTTTGCCTAACGTTTTCTAAATGTTAACTGTTTGCAGGAGTTTGGCACTTCAACCAAAGGCTTCTTGCTGAAGCTGCTTGAATATGAATATCTAAACATCTCAAACCAAACAAAAGAGATGAAGTCCTATGTTTTGAACTTCTAGTTGAAAGATTTAGATGAAAGCTATGGAGTAGTATTAGTACCAATAATTGTATTAGTTGTGTTAATGTTGTATTGATTTCTTTCCTACAACTATTGTCAGTTCCTAAGATATTCCTATTGTAATGAGATTCAAAAACCGAAATTAGGAGAAAATTCAAATAGGATAGAAAACGTACCGATCTATGAAGCAAGTGAGACAAGAAGCATCCGTTAAGTTCCTTATGAGCACGACCATAACCAAAGATCTGAGACACATGAATTCACCAAACCCCAGCTTATGTAAAAAAAATATATGATACCTTAGAATGGAAAACATAATTTAAGATTCACGAGAATATGATTCATTAGCCGATCAAGTAAGTGCTCATGCGAACAAAAACAAAAAAACACTTGAGATTCTTCAGGTGTATCTTCAACTTGAAAGTGTCGAACACTAGCAAGCAAGCAAAGCACATGATTCGAAGAGAAAAATAAAAACACACACAGTGAACAAATTCTTCGACAAAATTAACAGAATCGATTCAAAATATTTCCGGATGTAGCATAATCGCATTTAACCGCCATTCACAAAGAGGAGAGAATTGATTCGATGTTCTAACATGATCGACGCAGTGAATTGCAGTAATCAATTATGGACTAAATAAGGTACGGAAACACTAAAATCATCAACAAATAGGAGAAACTCCGGCTACAACTCTAACGAATAACATGCTGTTCATGAAATTGGATCATGTGAAACGAAAAGCACTAAGGAAATCGAAAGAGGGAGAGGAAATCCACCTTGAGCTGTTGGCTATGGCGATGTCCCCTTGTCGGTTTCCAACTTCGTCTCAGAAAAATCCGGGAAAGAAAAAGAGCGCCACCAATCCCTACTTCGTAGGCAAAGGCCCAATGAATAAATGGGCTGATTCTCTTAATGGGCCTTTATCGGCCCAATATAAAATTAAGCAGAATTACGTTTAACATAACGTTGTTTAACGAACACAGAGAGAGGGAAACTACTAGAACAACAAGTTACAAAAAAATGGAAAGGCGTTGGTCATTCAAGAGCGGAAACGCTGTGGTTTGAGAAAAAAACGGGATGATGTTTTACGGAGGGAATGAGGTCAGATAGATCAATTGGAGTCTCCTTGGTCGTCTTCTGCAGTCCTACCGTATAAATGCATAAACTCCTCAGCTCTTTTCTGCTCTTGCCTCCTCTGCAGTCTACGTTCAGTTCGTGCTTCGGCATCAGCCTCAACTTTCTGCATTACCTTGTCAAATCCCGGCATTGTTCTCTGTAGCCTTTTCGATACTTGAAGGCTGAGATTGTAGAAGATCCGGAACAGACTCTGCAAACCAAAAGCAAAATGGAATAAGACTTTGAAGGGTAAGTGTTAGAAAGATAGACAGCAGCAGAGAAACAGAAGATGATCTCACCAAGACATCCTTATTCCATCGTCTGATGTAAGGTGGTCCAGTGTGGTAAGAACCAAGTGGTTCACGGTACCACTCACCCCCATAGCTGATATGATCCATCGCTTGTTCTATGCTTATCACTTCCCATGGCCTTAAACCCGGTATTACTTTTTGCAACTCTTGCCTACAATCGAATTTCTGCACATCATCACCCTCCATCACATGGCTGTACGACAGATAAAGGGAAAATTACCTTAGATGTTTAGGGATAAATTTGTTGGGCATGTGGTCAGATTCCAAGATGGTTGTGAGTTCAGAGCCACTAGCCCAGAGAAACAGAGCGTGGCTCGGAATTCTCACGCCAGGCCAAACCCCACCATTAGCTTCGAGCACTGCCATGTCCCGTCTCTTACTCTCTATAGCTTCTTCCTGGAGCTGCTTATATGTTTTCGGCTCTCGCCCCTTAAGAGGAACCCAAGGCGGTATGCCCTTTTGGAGTTTGTGAAGGAAAGCTGTTGCAGCCGCTCCAAACCTCACTGAAATGAAACCCATTTGAGTTAATAAGTAAAGCAAACAATCTCTTAAGAGTTTCATCCGTAAGAAGCAAAGAGACCTTCCCAAGTAGCAATGGCAGGCTCCAAGCCATAGACCATATGAATAGGCGCCCACTCATCCATGTCCTCTCCCCAAATAAAAGTGTCTCTATCGATTATGCCTCCCCCCCAAGCCGTCTTCAGGGTGATAAGCTCACAAGGGCCTCTGGAACGGCCGAGTCGGTCTTTATACCACCAACCACCAGTTTTCATGGTGACTGGAAAAACATTATCACACATTCAAGCAATGCAAAGGGGTTTTAATACCAAGAACAAGCATAATCCTGATCATCTAACGAATATGGCACTTTCAAATACTTATACCAACGCAGAAATAAGTCGAAATTTCACACAGAAACGCACTTACAGTCGTAGTAACGCTTCTCGAGTTGCTTGTACCCAATTGCCTGAGCAACGTCGATGGGTCGACCCACTGGGTACGGACGCTGTCTGAAACCCCAAAGACCGAATAAGAATTGCTTCATGAAATCCCAGAACTTATCGTCGCTCTCTTCTTTCGTTTTTATCGCCTTCCTAGGCATCGGCCTCCCGTCAAACCCCGGCACATGCGGAACGGCGCGCCACAACTTCTCGTCTTCGCTTCGATACGGTGTGTCGTTCTCCTCGAGCTCTATCTTGTTCAAGTCGTCGGCGATTTCCTCGGCACGCTCCCAAAACTGAACCACGGGGCTGGCTCGGAAACTTTCCCACCATTTCTGCTCCTCCTCAATCTCCTCCTGAGTGGGATTCTCCTTTTTCTCGAAAACCGGGTCATCGTTCAGAATTTTCTCCACTTCCGGTGTGTGCCTGTAATCCGGTAAGTTCTCGCATTCCCAAAAAAACTGCTCGGCGAGTTGCTTGTAAGGACCAGGTTCGTCGGACCCTGAATCGATTTTTTTGGACCTATTGAAGATCTTCGGCAGCCCAATGGAAGCGAAATTCGAAGAGTGTGATTTGGGAAAGAAAGAATCGGCGAGAGAGAGGAGATTAACGGAAGGAACAGGGTTCGGGGGTTTCTCGAACCAGTTTTGGAAGGGGTTGAAGTTCATGGACGACATTGAAGGGTTTAGGGCTTTTCAATTTTTATGTTCAGACTGTGGTGGATGAGATTGTATTGTTGAAGATGAAGAAGATATATCCATTTCCAACTTCAAAGAAGAGAAGCATTAGACAACGCGTCGTCTCATAGAACTATCACAGAACTACATGTCATTTCCCACAAAAGAAAACGACAAGACAAACATCGCTTTAGCTGCAAAACGAGCTTATATTAATTTAAAAAGTTACATCACAAAGTAGAGAAACATAATGTTGAAAAGAATCTCTGTAAGAACAACTTTGCTTCTTTGATACGACTGTAGAATAAAGCAAGAGATGCCCAAAGCTATTCTCATTGACCAACAATTTCTTCTTCTTCTTCTTCAATGGCGGATTTAGGGTTTATCAGATTCTGCCTTGGAAGTTTGACGATATTCTTCTGCATAACATCTCCATCTTCATGTCAGAAGATTACTCTAAGGCTCTACTATGAGACATTATGTCCCTACTGTGCAGATTTTATAGTGAACCACTTGGCAAATGTTTTCAACAATGGCTTCATCTCTCTCATTGATCTTCACATGATCCCTTGGGGTAATGCTGTTCTCAGACCAGACACCACTTTTGTCTGCCAGGTTTTCTTTCTTCTTGTCCTCTTATTCATTCATCTAAAATTTAACCCATCTGATTACATGATGATCTTTGCTTTCAGCACGGAGAATCTGAATGTGCGCTGAACATAATACATGCTTGTGCCATAGAAACATACCCTGATGTGGTAAGTCTGTATAAAAGAATCTATTCAAGTATTTGAATGCACCTGTATTTATAAAAAAAACAAGAGCAGATTAGTTACCGTTACAATCTTCGAATAAGCCGTGAGTGTTTCTGGCAGGAGAAGCATTTTGGATTCATCTACTGCACTGAACGGTTAGCCCTGGAAAACAAGCTCAATGAATGGGTTAATTGTTTAGATATGGCTGGATTGAGCAGATCATTAATCGACTGTTACGCAAATGGATATGGAAATCAGGTAAAATCAAGTTTCTGCTAATCATATTAAACTAGAATGATAAACAAACCATATATGTGCAGATCGAACGGAGAAATGCTGAAGAAACCTTTCAACTTATTCCACCACATCAATTTGTGCCATGGGTTGTGGTGAATGATCAACCTCTTCAAAAGGTTGGGCCTCTAAATTAACTGATCAAGCAAAACCCAACTTTCAAGGTTTTTATTTTCTTTCTGGGTTTTACTTATTACAGGATTACCTGAACTTTATGATGTATGTCTGCAATGCTTATGGAGGGACTCAAGTACCAGAAGCTTGCAGGATCTTCAACAACTCAGGGGAGATGTTAAACAGGACCTTCAACAGTTCAGTGGAGAAATTAAGTGATAACAATCTAGTTTGCTACCCACCACGTTAACCAAGATTTGGAATCAAAATCCCTAAGAAACTCAATAATATGGTAATTTTACCTGTAAAAAGTCTGCTCCTTTCGGCATCTTGTTGCCTCTTTCGAGTTTGTAATCTGAAACTGGACGTTTATTAATCTGCACAACAAATGACAAGTCTGGAAGATTTCTTTTTTCAAAACCAAGATTTAGATTCTGAAGATTCTGGAAGCTATAAGTGTAAAGAATGAAACTGAAAACAGTACAGGGCCCATATCTGCAGACAAGTCTTCATATAAGCTGCTAATGTTACATCAACAAAGGAAAATTCATCGTAAGATTACAAGCTAAACCAGGTTTATGCCTTCCGAATCCTACCCGTAAAGTAAAGATTGACATTTAAGTAGTGTATTCAGACCAGGCATGGCTACCAGAATTGAAGTCAGATATTCAGACCAAGCATCAAACCAATGAACTGGAGGCAAGAAGGAACCACTGTCTATTGTCTGTTTACAATGTTCCAAACACTATTACACGCATCATGGGCAGTCATCTTGGTTTTGTCAAATTCAAACTTCTCGATTACCCTTTTATCCCGATCGACCATATCTGTTGGAGACTCGAATCAAGGAGATAGTACGACTTTGATTACCAATTGAAAGCATGAAATAAAGATTTTAACTCTACAAATCAAACAAAGTAGAGGGAAATTGAGAGAAGGATACAGCCCAAGATTTTTGAAGAGTCGTCAAAGTTTGGTATGACTTTCGTCACAGAAGCATACATGGAAAGCATTTTCCTGCAGGTAAAGAACAATTATAATCAGAAAACAAATTATACAAGACCCAATTTGATCCAATAAGGAAGCTCACAGTTATGAACTGAATGCAATTTACAGACTAGAAAAGGAAACAATGAAGAACCAAGTTTGTGAATCTTACTCTGCTCTCAATTCATCTTGCCCTTTTCTCTTTAAAGCCAGTCTCTGTTCTTCAACCAGAGATTTTTGACAATTCAAGTCGTTAATTTCATCTGCAATGGCTGTGTTGACATAAAGCAGACAGCTAGTAAGATTATCAATTCCCTGAACCAACAGGAAATGACACATTTACAGCATTCAAATTGTACATATCTAAGCTCCTCCTTAAGTGAACGTTCCTGTTCCAGCTCTTCATCTAACTCTTTCTGAAGACCCTCGAGTTCATAGTCAGACGCAATTCCCGAATTTGCCTCCTCTGTCTTTTTCTTGCAATCGTCAAGTTTCCTCCGACAATCTGCGAAGATCGTAATCGCCACTCAATTTATACATTACCGAACGAAATTCACTGACCCGTCAATTTCACACTAAATAGAGACTTATTTCTCTTTGCAGTTATACGTGTTTCAAACATAAAACTGACCTTCGAAAGATCTCTGAATCTCGCTGAAATCTTCGTCACATGAGGACTGAATGGATTTCAGATGCTCGAAACTTTGTGCCAGTACATCAAATCCCATCTTGTCACTTAAAACTTTGATTAGGTCGTCCCCATACGAAATCAACTCCTCCAGATCGAAATTCTTTGACATATTCCCCATCTATGGCGCGGGAAGAATATCAGACCCTTGTCAGCTTCAAAACCCTAGGAATTTCAGATTGTCAGATGCTCCAAAAAACCACGAAAAAAACCGATCTCTCTGAGAGGAGAGAGAGAGAGAGGGAAATCGCGAATTTTGAAGTGGTGTCCGATTTTCAGGCAAATTCGATTCTGATTACAGTTTCGGAGCTGTATTTGGGCCTGGCCCATTAATAACTACTTGAAGCCCATTTAGATGCATAATTAAAGCCCATTTAGACAAATCGCTATATCGAAATGTATAATTGTACGGAAACGCTATAGGATGTTTTCTGTGATGAGAGTTGCTTTTGTAATGTTTGTGTTTAATATTTCATATATCCTTCAAATGAATTATTTATGACGAATATAAATTATACTTCTAGTATGATATTCTGTGACTATATACTAATAAAATAGAATATCTTCAACCAAATTGTCAATCATTAAATACTTTAGCTAATCAATATTGTTAAATCAATATAGCATATAAACATATAAAGTTTCATTGGAGAATAAAATAATTAAAATTTTTCGTCAAATTTAAAAGTTGATTTTTGTAATTAACGATAAGTGATAAATCATTGGAAAATAGATTTTCTAAACATATACGAGTTTGGAGGTCTTCAAAAGGAAATTCAGTCATCATCAAACCTCTCTCTCTCTCTCTCTCTCTCTCTCTCTCTCTCTGAGGCTCCGTGTAAGGAACTTCTTCGCATCGTAGCAATTAGACTTTGCTTCTCTCTCTCTCTCTCTCTCCATATCCATAAGCTTCTGTCTGTCTTAAACACAACTTCAGTTACGTCATCTCGTTCATGGCTTCTGCAGAATCCATTGTTTCATTCCTTTTATTGTCTTTCCTCTTATTATACGTCTCTCAGTATCCCGTCGGAGCTCAGAGAACCACAACGAACTTCACTTTCCGTGGTTTTAAAGGAAACGAATCCGTGATTCGGACAAATGGAGCTTCCACGATTGAATCCGACGGCATACTCAGACTCACCGACCAGACACGAAGTGTCACCGGAACTGCGTTTTACGGACAGCCCGTGAGATTGCTTTCCGGCAGTAGTTCCTCCAACGCCACTGTCGTCACGTCCTTCAGCACTTTTTTCATCTTTGTAATAATTCGCTCTGGCTCCGGCAAAGGCGGTTTTGGCTTCACTTTCACGCTTTCTCCGACCTCCGATCGCCCCGGTGCCGAAGCCGGACAGTATTTGGGGCTTCTGAACAGTTTGAACAATGGAAAACCGTCGAACCATGTATTCGCGGTGGAATTTGACACGGTGCAAGGTTTCAAGGACGGTGCCGACAGTACAGGCAATCACATCGGTCTGAACTTCAACAATCTCTCCTCGTTCGGCCAAGAACCAGTCGTATATTACAGAAGCCCTGAACTAAAAGAGGATTTCCAGCTCGAAAGCGGCGAACCCATACGAGCCGACATAGAGTACGACGGACCCAGCTTAACGCTGAACGTCACCGTTTATCCGGCGAAGCTGGATTTCAAACCGAGCAAGCCCTTGATATCCCGACAGGTTCCAAACCTATCGGAGATCGTCCAAGACGAAATGTACGTCGGGTTCACCGCCGCCACCGGGAGAGACCAGTCCAGCGCGCATTACGTGATGGGTTGGAGTTTCTCAAGTGGCGGAGAACCGTTGGAGGAGTTCGACCTCTCGGAGCTTCCTCCGCCGCCGAAAGCGAACGCGAACCAAAAGGGATACAGTGCTCAGGTCGTCGCTCTGATCGTGGCTTTATCGTCCGTGACGATGATCTTGCTAGTCCTACTCTTCATCTTCGTGATGTACAAGAAGCGCATGCAACAAGAGGAGGTTCTAGAAGACTGGGAGATCGATCATCCCCATAGATTCAGATACAAAGATCTCTTTGCTGCAACCAAAGGGTTCAGAGAAAGCGAGATCATCGGAGTCGGAGGATTCGGGACCGTTTTCCGGGGAACCTTCCCGTCGCCGACATCGGAGTGGATCGCCGTGAAAAAGATAACTCCGAACAGCATCCAAGGTGTTCGAGAATTCATCGCAGAGATAGAAAGCTTAGGAAAGCTAAGGCATAAGAACCTGGTGAATCTGCAAGGATGGTGCAAACACAAGACCGATCTTTTGTTGATTTACGATTTTATCCCCAACGGCAGCCTCGATACGCTGCTGTACAAGAAACCCAGACTAAACGGCGTTATCTTGCCATGGGACGCGCGTTTCCGAATCGCCAAGGGAATCGCGTCGGGGCTTTTGTATCTCCACGAAGAATGGGAACAAGTCGTGATTCACAGAGACGTGAAATCCAGCAATGTCCTCATCGACGCCCAGATGAACCCTAGATTAGGCGATTTCGGCCTCGCTCGCCTCTACGAACGCGGAACGTTATCGCACACCACAAACGTCGTCGGCACGATTGGGTACATTGCACCGGAGCTCGCTCGCAACGGCAAAGCCTCGACGGCGTCTGATGTGTTCGCGTTTGGCGTTCTGCTTCTGGAGATCGTTTGCGGTAGAAAACCAACAGACTCTGGGAACTTCTTCGTCGCGGATTGGATAATGGAGCTCTATGAGACCGGCGAGATTCTTCGAGGCGTCGATCGGAGGCTCGGTTCGGATTTCTCCGTCGAGGAAGCGAGATTGGCGTTGATTGTGGGATTGCTGTGTTGCCATCAGAAGCCGGCGTTTCGACCGCCGATGAGTAAAGTGCTGAGGTATCTGAACGGAGATGAAGAAGTTCCAAATGTAGACGGAAACTGGGGATTATCAGATTCATCGAGAGATGAATTTGGATCGAAAATGATGATGTCTGTTTCATCATCGGACATGGCCACGAATTCCTACACTGGTTCGTCTGTCACAAGAGCTTCTTCCACTTCTCTTGTCACAGGTAGATAGCTGAGCTTTTTACAGTCTCTTTTTTTAACTCATTACATTTTTACAGTTTAATTTCTGTATTTTAAACGATGATTTTATCTGATATTTAACACATAAATTTGAAATCAATCTTTTTTATATATGTATTAAATCATTACACACGTTAATATTATCATTGTTTAAACATATATTTTCTGCAGATTTTTACGTAATTTTATACTACTACTTCTGACACCTTACAGTTCATTATTTATATAATATTTTTATTTTATTTAATAAAAAAATGTCCATGATGATGATGATCCTTGATTCCATTTGATAATGTGTATATTTTAATAAATTTGGTCTTCTGCGAGAATAATATTTTAATTCATGTCCTTTTTTTAGTTGTTTCACATTGATCATACGAATTAGTAGTTGTCAGATAATTCACTAAGAAAACATTGCATCATTTTCCATAAATCTTAAATTTATTCGTATTAAAAAGGAAACGTGATGTCAAGACAAGAAAAAAATAATTTTGTGTAAATTCAATAATATTTAGTATTTTCTTAATCTTCAAGAAACTTGTAGTATTGTTGCGAATGGTCAAAATTCAAATATATTTATGATTTTATTTTTATTTAAAAAAGAACAAGAAGACTTGCAGGCATCCAATTAAATGGGGGGATACGACTTCTTTCTTCTAATGGCTTTAGTGTTAAGAGAAAGAAGAAAGAATCAACGATTTGTATGGGCCACGGAACAGTGATAGATACGACGTCGTTTTCGATGACCTAAAAATAAAAAGTCAAAGTCTTCTATTCATCCTTCACCACCAGTGCTTTCAATGATCTCCTCAGGTCCATACACGTTGAGGTCTCATGTCAAATAATTTGACTAAACCATTTCTTCAAATCCTTAAAATCATAATAATTTATAAAACCCGTAAAATCAAATAAATATATATCATAATTAACATGACTACTCTTTCATATACTTTTTTTTTTGTTCCATTTGATATGGAAAAATTCCACTTTCTTACAACATTGCAAGAAGCATAAAAGAATGTAATAAAATGTTAAGCATAGAATGAGAAGAAGTGAGTCAAAGAAAGTTTATATCCCAAAAGTAAAAGTTGGCTTCATTCATCCAATGAAGAGTTCACAAAAAGAAACCCCAAAAATTTTCACCAAATAAACATTTAAAAATCAACCAATGGGCGGATCCTTGTGAAACTTTACCCCAACTCCCATGGCTGTATGTGTCTGTCCGATCCTTACAAGACCATGACTCGTCCGATCATTCCTTGAGTCCAACCGGCTGTCTCCTTGAGCTGTTCATCGTCCGACAGTAAACATTCATTGAGGAACTCACCACAGAATGTGAAGTTCTTGAACAGCTGTTTTGTGTTCTCCCCAAGCGCATCCGCCAGATCTCCCATGGCTGCAACCGCGGCCTTTGTCACGCTCTCGTCCCTGTTTCCAAATCCAATCCAACATTTGTAAGACTTATCATCATATACCAATTGAACCCTAAACCCTAAACCCTAATCGTAACGTGAAAACTCTCACCTTTGAGTGTCTCTAGAGACGAGTTCTATGAACTGCAAGAGGTGTTGAGCATATGGCAACATGAGTTCAGCCTTAGCATCTTTGAATCCTTGAAGTATTCCCGAGTAGGCCTCGAAGATGCTTCTACGTAGCTGATTAGCGTAATCCATAAGCTCTTCATCGCTCGTATCCATCTGCAAACATACCTGAGCTGCCGCTTGCATTATCTGTAGAGCAGGAGCCACGTACCTCTCAAAATGTGCACCGATGGCCAGAGCTATGTCTCCAAAGCAAGAGAATATAGGAGGTTTCACGGATCTGTGAAGTGCCTCGCTCTGAAGGTTTTGGATCAAAAGAGTCATGATCTGATCGCAGAAGGGTAGGATTTTGTCGTCAAGCGCACGGCAAATGTCACCTACAACGCCTACAGTGATGGCACAGACTTGATATTCTTCGAAATTCTGCAGACCCATTTGAAGATATTTGAACAGCTCAGGCATGTATTTCGCAAAATCAGGTCCCGTTGCATATGCAAGAGCGCCAATAGCGAGCATAGCTTCTTCATGGACGCTTGAACTGTTGCACGCAAACACTCTGAGGAACAACATCATGATCTGATCCGCATTCTGCATTATGACGGGTTTTGCATCGTCTATGCTGCTGAGCTTCTGGATTATCACCTGGATAACACCGCATAAAGAAGCCTGAACATCGGCTTGCTTCTCACGATCGTCTGTCGATACTATCTGAAGATCCATAGTTTGGCCCAGTTTGGTCATGATGACAGGCAGTAGCTGTGCAATGATGTTTATGGCTTCGACAAGGTTTGAACATCTGACAACCTCGTTCAGTGTCTCGTATGCGGCAGATCTTAGCTTGGAGTCGGCACCATCGGTTCGTTCCACAGCTGCGAGCAGATGTTTGATGATCTCTGTAAGATAGGGTGAAAGAAGAGAGGATCTTGCCCCCATATCTTCATAACCCTGAGCAAGGTTGTATATAGCCCCACAGACCTTCTCCGCCACATTGGGCACATCTTTAATTGCTTCCAGTAACACAGCCATGACTCGAGGCAGGTTTTCGGATGAAATGACAGAAAAACCACTGGCTGGGCTGTGCAAGAACTCAAAGATACGGCTCAAAGTCCAAGCAGTTGTGTCCCTGACATGGTTGTTCCCGTCCTTTGTAGCATTGAGGAGAAATTCAAGCCCTGCAGATACCATTGGTGCAAGTTTGTCTATCGTTGGGCCCTCGAGAATCGATCCAAAAGCATATGTAGCAGCCTCCCGACTCCGCCAATCTGATTTCGTTATGTTAGCTTCAACAAACGGCATTACAAGAGGGACTATACCATCTCCTACTGTTCTGGCAACAAGGCCTAGACATGTCCCACCAGCCATTGCTATGTTCCAGGCATCATCGCCTTGGTCCTGATCCTCTTCCTGCTTCAGCAATGTCTCTAACAGCATCGGAACCAAGTGAGGAAGCGCCTTCTCAATGAAACGAGAATGGGGAGCGGAAGAGTCCCCGCTGTCAGGATTGTCAAACTCTTGAAGCTCTATCTCTTCATCGCAGATCGAGCTCCAGAACTCAATTGCTTGCAGAGCAACATTTTCTTCATCACCTTTCACAGCATTTGACGTAAGCTGAAATAGTGTTTCCACATACGGCTCCAGCACATCGTAGTAAGTAGATGCTATTGAGACAAGACACTCAAAAGCAGCCTGTCTGATTTCTGCTTCCTTTGCCAAGGCTGTCTCACAGACGACCTTCATGATGTAATTTCTCTCCATTTCATTTTCAAAGTTTGTTTGAGCAAAATCAAGGGCATTATACAGAGCTCTCGTCGCTGCAAGACGAACTTCTGCATTGTTTTCAGACTGGTTCATGCCCTGAACGACTGCTGTTAGGACGGAATTCACCTCATCTTGCACAAGATCCTGATGCGATATTTCCTCACAGACATACCCTAATGTCTCAAGGGTAGACTGTTTCAACAGTGCAGAGCTACCTTGTTGGGTCATATTGTTAAGTAGTGACCCAATAAGTTCAGGCCACTGCTTCAGAGGAATCTCTATGGATGCTAGTTTTGCAATAACTTGTGCTGAAGTATGCCTGGCCTCTGGGGCAGATGAGCCGATAGTTCTTGATAACAGATCTTTGATTTGGGATTTAATGGTGATGTCAATTGCGATCCATTGCTTCACGAGATGATCTTTCCTGGTAGCATCCTTGGCATCGAGAGAATTTTTGAGCAAAATACCAGCCAAACGACGGGATTCAGCAGGTTTTTCATCATTGGCAAGCTCACGTGATAGGGATAAAAGAAACTGTGGCAAGTTCTGTTCTTGGAATTGCCTGAGACTACCCTCAGCATCAGTACGGACTCTTGCATCAGGAGACTGAGCGGCCAACAAGAATTGAGTGATTTCCATCGCCATTATTCCTTCAAACCACAAAATACACTCCTAGATATCAGCAAACACAAATAAAAAGTAACAAAATCAGCACATTTCTAACCAAAAAACGAAAGTCAAAATAATCTAACACCAGTCAACGAACTTAGATTAACCGTCCACAAAGTACAAGTTTAAAGAAACTGCTCCGGACGATCCAAATTCTTCATTCGATATCGTAACACAACCCTTGAAAAAATCACCCATGGCAAGGAACGAATTCCACAGTTCCACAAATTTTCCAAACCGATAAGCAAAGAACTCATTACACTAACCAAACAATAACAGTCCTAAAGATTCTTCAACACTCATAAGACAAATAAATGGCGGAAAGCCACATCTAAGAAAGCAAACGTAGAGAGTGAATTAATAAACACAACGAACACGACTCTCCGACCATATGTAAGTAAAACCCTAGTAGTAGCAACCCTTAAGCCCAAAAATGGATAGATCCACACATAAATCAGTAAATCGAGAACTCGAAGAGACCTCGGAGCACGAAATTAGCTGATACCAGATGAAAACCACAACAAAAAAACAGACGAAAACTAAGAGTTTACCCGCAAAATCTTCTTATCGACAATGCTCGAGCTAAGCAGAGTCTGTAGATCAGAACAAAAAAAAACCCTAGAGGACGAGAGAAAGAGCCTTGAAAATTGTGAGGGAGACAGAAATGAGATCGAAAGAAGGAGTTGTGGAAGTATAAATAAGACAAAGCTCTTCACAATTTCGAATACAGGGAAGAAGCGCGTCGTGAAGGGCCAAGGGCAAAACACTCCAATTTTCTAAAACCATATATTTTCGACCATACCCCATAATTATTAATTTAATTCAAATTGACCCCTTACATTATTACTAGTCCCTTTCGTTTCCTTTTAAGAGTTTAGATGAATCACAGCTCGCGTTATAATTGTATTTATAATTTTTCTTTTAAAAGTAACTAATTTAATTCATTTCTATATCCTAGAATATCATAAAAAGTATTCATTATAAATATTTATTTTCCATCTTTTTGTAAAAATTTAGCATAATAAAAAATTCACACATAAAATTTTGAAATACACACAACAATTTAAATATAGTTAAAGAGTTAACAATATATAATATGAAATCTCTATATTTTGTAAGTGAGATAACACAAACATGTATGAGAAATTGGTTTTGGCGGAGCTTGACTGCAATTAAACTAACTAATGGGGTCATTGTGAACACAACTAAGAATATAGGATCTTATCTGAAAAACTCGTGTATCACAAAATGGAGAAACGGTCAGGTATCGTTTAGGTTGCCCGAGCTGCCCGAGAGAATCGCCGACCAGAGGAAACCCTAGATTTTTGAATTCTCATTCGTGCGAAACAGTTGCCACGTGCGTCATCTCTCTCTTTTTTTTTTGAAAAATAAATTTAAAACATACTAAATGGCCCATTTAAAGCCCATTAGGTCAATATAAGCTCAGCCCATTAAATAATATTCTCATTATTTTCCCTTGTTTATATATTTCAAGTATATTACAGATAGGAAAACTCATACATATTTCATTTGTTTTGAAATACACCGATATATTAAAATCATATAACTTAAAACAACTGAAATAATTAAAATTTTATAAAAATAAATGAATATTACGAATGAAATCCAAAATAAGCAAAATGTCTATTGGATAAATCAATGATGCCCTTCAGTGCCATGTTTTCTTCCTTAGCTGCCATCAACATACGTTTGCATTCTTCCATTTGCTTCGCCATTGAAGATATTGTTGTCTTAAATTTACATTTTATTTCAAACAAAATAATTAATTAATAAATATTTGTCAAAAAAATTTATGTTAATGTAAGATGTAATTAAAATAAAATATAATTCAACATTTTATAACTGTTTACAATTATATATATATATGTATATATGAATTTATAATCAATACCTTAGATCATTAAACGTAACAGTAATTAACAAACCAATGATATACAAAGTAAAATTTAAGCTATAATATATATAGAATGTAAATAAAATAGTATTTAAAATTAGATTTTAAGGTGCATCATGATGTACCTCAAGAGTGTCGATATGCTTCTTCAGTTTTTCCACATGAGATTCGGTGCTTCCACAAATTTCTGTGTTACGACGATATGCTCTATATAACAATATATATATATATATAAGCAATATTTTTTTTGTGTATATTTACGGTGAAGAAAATACGAAAAGTTATGCAAAATGAATTAAATGAAAAAAAAAACAAACCGTTTGGATTTTTTGAACCCTGGAGTCATGAGATCATCAGCCCGAACTTTGGGAGCTTGTAATTCAGTAAAATCGAATCCTTCTATCTCAATGAAATCGTTGATATTACGTGGGACCGATTCAAAATCGTTTAGGGTTAAAATATCAGAAAATTTTCGTTTATAAACAATCCGTTCATCAATATTCGTTATATTCTCTAATTCAGAATCCGTTGAATGAATATATTCAACTGTTGTATCAATTGTTTGTTTTTCGTCAATATTAATATTGTTTGTCTCTTCCACATGATTAACCCTGAAAAATTATATAAAATAAAACCATATTTTACTAGTAAAATAATGAAACACAATATTATCAACGATAAAATACATATATATAAATTTGCCGAAAAAAATAATTATATAACATATTACCTCATGATCCCTTGATGAGTTGTTTTCTGGTATTACGTGAAAGCCTTTGTATGTGGAGGCTTAATGGAGACCTGAAATTACACGTTCATTTTAGTTGGTGCTTTTATAGGATAACTTATGAGGAAAATTTTATAAAAAGAAACTATAGAAATAGATTGACTTCAATTTTTTCAAAATTTGTTGAAAGGTTTAATGGGATTCCAATAATGGATTGGATTTATAAGGGTATAAAATGTAATATCCTTAAATGTATTATTTTTGAGTCGTAAAAAATGGTAAGGTGACATATTATTTTTGAGTCGTAAAAATAAAAGTGGTAAGGTAAAAAATATTTAGTAAAAAAATCCTAATAATATTAAAGTAATTATAGATAAATGCGACAAATGGAAAAGAGAGGGAGAAGCATATACAATATTTTTTAACCCACACTATTCGATTGAATTGCTACTGAGAAACTGAAAAATAACAAAACAAGTGTTTTATTTAGCCATTATATAACAATATTACTTATGTATAAAACAAAAAAAAAACATTTTACAAATTATTTATATATTTCAAGGGTTAGTTTAATACGAACAAAAACAATGACAATGAGTTTCCGACCTTATAAAAAATGAATGATAGAAGCCTGAATTGGTAGATTTATACATATAAGAAATGAAAAAAAATATATAATTTTTTTTGTAGATATAATTACAGCATTAACTATTATATTTTTGTTAGAAATAATATTATGTTCCTTCTTTTAATGGTTTCGACCAATATGGTACAAAGTCTTTATGTCTTTAAAAGAGCACATTTCCAAATGACAGATGAATATTTTAAGAAAAATTAGAGGGGCAGCGCAAAGTGATAAATTTTCATCCAAAATTGGTAAAGAAAATATGATATTTATAAAGATCGAGAGATAAAGAGAATATTAGTAAGAAGAGATTCAAAGGATAATATTATTTTCTTATGAAACAAAGAGAGATTGATACGTACTTATATACATGGTTGGTCAAAGATAAAAAAACTAAAGTAATTACATAACAAATACCAAGGCAAAGACTAAGGGAAAACCTACGCGGGGAGAAGACCAAGAAGAAAAATATAATGGTCCTTTTAACCATGTATGAAAACCATAAGACCTCATACCAATAACAATTTGAACTTAATAAAATTAAAATTTTGCAGATCTTAATAAAAATGAATAGATTTTATATCGGTAATATTATAAAATATAAAATTTATACGTTATAATGAAACGAATATTTAAGATTTAACATCAATTATATTTGTTAAAGATATATTAATAACAATGTTTAAACGTTGTTACATGTGAGTTGTGTTGTTAACGAGCATCCAACGTCTAAATAATTTAGTCAATGACGAATAGATACATAGACATTTTTTTTATTTTATTTTTGTTTATTGTTAACACTAAATTTTTTTATAGCATTTAAAATTTTGGGATGATATATAATAAATATATTTATTTTAAATCTTATATATTTTATAAATGATAAATTAAATTTTGAATAAATTAAAAAAATTAAATTTATTAGTCCACATTTAATCAGTGGTCGAATATTTAAAGAGAAAATTTTAGAATACTGATAAATAGATAAAAAAAAATAATAATAAATAAATAAAATAGCAATGAAAACTAAATTTAAAAAATTTAATCCAACAATATAAAAAAAACTGTTGGAATCTAATAGTTGATTGGCCTTTAAAGAAAATCTGAGACGTGGACCCACGCGCCAAAGAAAGGAGTTCCATTATTGCACACGCGCGTCTCGTGAAAATACTTACTGGGCTGTAGAATTAACTTATTAATTACTCGTTTAAATTTAATGGCTTTGGATTCAAAGGGCCCAATGATAATATTACTATCCCAATAAAACATGGATTCCCTTTGAAATAACATTACAACGGACTTAGTGAAATTCAAGAGGTGAAGGTGTCGATGATGGTGGTGTGGAGTGGGTCGCTCAGGTGAGTCGCCCAGTTGTCCAAAGGACCTTTCCCAGTGGCCGCTGCTTGAACCGCGAACCCCAAGAACGCGACCATTGCGAGACGCGCGTGCTTTATCTCCGCCAGCTGCAGTTGCGCCTTCTTCTCTGGGTCGGCCGCTAACCCCAGCGGGTCGAAGAACTTGCCGCCTGGGTACAGACGCTTCTCCAGGTCAAGCTCCGCGTTACGTTGGAACTCGATGTATCCGATCACCAACACCTCGATCCATATAAGTGTTGAGATCGAGAACGGCAGTGGCTGTCCTAAGTACGACGACCCTTCTACTAGCTCCACCTATTCCACATTCAAAATCCAACAAATTATTAATCGTGATCAATGGGTTCGATTTCTTGATCGCATTTTCAGGTTGTAAAACGATGGTGTACCTTTCCGGCGTCTTGCCAAGTGACACCGGTGAGCCACTCGACGGAGAGAGCACCGAGAGTGGCCAACATCGCCCACCGACCATGGATCAACTCGCACTCCCTGAACCTCTGAAGTCCGAACACTTCGCTGTACGGCTGAAACGGCGTCGATTTCACGTCCGCTTCCTCCGTTCGAGTCCCGATCACATCTCCAGCCAAGTTCTTCGCCAAGTTCTGGTCCAACCCATCGTAATCGAACTGCAGGTACTCCGCCGGTTTTCCCAGACCAAATGGGTCAAATCCATAGTCTCCCACCAACGAACCATCGAGCCACTCGGGGGCTTTGGCTCCTGGGTACCAAAGCGGCCGGTCCGAACCAGTCGGTTTGGAAGCGGTCTTCTTGGGTGCGGGTAATTTTTTGGTACCAAACCCGAACCGGGCAGTGAAGCGGGCCGAACCAGAGTTGAAGTCGGGAACCACCCGAGTTCCCATGAAGGAGGAAGCGGCGGCGGAAGTAGCGGCGGCCATCTCTTACAATGTGCTGTTGGCTTTTTGGTGAATGCTTTGCTTTGCTCTCTTCGTCAGTCGTGATAAAAGAGTGTGCGCGTTGTCATTGGGATATGATATTTTTGAGTTATAGATTTTGCTTTGCTCTCTTCGTCAGCCGTGATAAAAGAGTGTGCGCGTTGTCATTGGGATATGATATTTTTGAGTTATAGATTTAAGGATCTACGAGGCTTAATTTTGACCGTTGGATGGAGAAGCGTATCCATCTGACGGTGGAGAAGCCCATTACCCTTATCTTTTGCCTTATCTGGAACACTGTCACATCTGATAGAGGATTTCCGGGGCCCAGCTGAAAAAGTCGATATGCCACGTGGCAATGCTATGTATAGTTATTAAGCTTCACACCACACGACAAGACTGAGTGGTTGGTACCAACAAATTGATTGCGTATATACTTACAATAACAATAGTGTTTAATGGCTGAAGTTGGGATCTTTATGTACGAATCCGAATGTGGAAATGAAGATAACACAAACTAATTATATACAAAAAACACAAAATAAAAAAAAAAGGACAAAGGAGAAGTGGAAGTCACCGAGGGAGAGGTTCACAGGAGACGAGACTTGGGTCAGGGACAACCATAGGCAACTTTTCTATGAACATTAACAGTCTTTTCAGATTCTCTCTGTAGATCGCCGGCAACTCCACGACCTCAGTTGTGGCCGTGTATATCCACAGGTCGCCAGAGTTCACCCTTTTCAGACTTCCACGACAGAACGGACAGGACTGAGACCGTACATTCCTGTCCATATTTACATCTTTCTTGTGACAATTGCACCCAACAAGAAACACAATTACGACTAATCTTGAGTACTAATACCAAAATGCTTAATTGAAAGCAAAAGATGGTGGCCATACCAGTTTCTGTAGCATTTCATACACATGGAGTGATTACAAGTGGGAAGAACCACTTTGCTTCTCATCTCCAAGCAAATACCACATTCTTCTTCCCTCTCAATATCAATCTCCCATACCTTTCCCTTATCTGTTCTACCTTTTCTTCCGTATTTCTGTTCGCATATCTCCCTCTGTTTCCTTTCTTCAACCTCAGTGATCCCTCTATGTAGTTGAAGCAATGATGGAAATATCACCTCTGCCCATGAACAACCAACGACTACATCAATATCCTTTTATAACCATGGTGTCCAAAACGAGATGGAAAAAAGCCACACCCTCCACCAAGAACATATACAGCTCAAGCCACACCCTCCACCAAGAACATATACAGCTCAAGCCACTGTTCGCATCCTATGACAATACAAAAACTAAATTTGATTCTTTCTGCAATACCATCTTCTCCCGGATTCAATTTGATTGACATTGATGGTACTCTGATTTATCATTGTACACAAAATGCTAAATTATGTCAACACGTACCATAGAATTCTTTAATACTAGCTTTTCTTTCACGTAGTGATATTGTGGTCTTGCCATCTACATATGCCTGTTGAAACAGAAATAGTATATCCAACATTGATGCATTTGAACAAAAAATTCTGACATCGAGAAGGAAGAAGAAGACAGTGGAAATGATGACCTTATAAACAAGGATTCTGAGGAGTCCGAAAGCACCGGCGAAGTGGCAATCAGTCCATTGAAGCAGAAACAAGAAGAGATGGGCAGCTGGGCTGTATGACAATCTCATCTGTAAGCACGCTCCATCGTACGCCTCTGGATACTCAGATGCCCTTCACATATCAAAAATACATCCATGGATCACATCAAAGGACAAATTAAACGACAGAAGCAAAGCCGATTCTCTATATATGTGTGTGTGTATATATATATATATAGAGAGAGAGAGAGAGATACAGGGTGTTGGCGAACTGGATATCAGCTTCAAGAGCCTTGAGTGAATCCTTGAACGATTTTCGCATTTTCCTTCTGCCCGACAATTCCCATCAACCAAACAGAAACCCAAGCTGCAAATTCCTAATCCCTAAAACCCTAATCCTTCTGCCATCAACATCACCGCTTGCCCAAAAGTAACTTACACACACCGAACGCCCAAACTCTCTCCAATTTTCATGGAAAATCCTCTCACTCAACTAGACTGAGAGAGAGAGAGAGAGAGAGAGAGAAGGAACTTCTGATTTGGCGTAGAGCACACGCAACGTCAACTGGAGCGTCTAAAAAGAGCCTTTGCCTTGGAGGAAGAAACGGGAAAAGGCAGGGGAAGCTTTGTTAAGGGGGGGAGGATTACTGAAATTACGGAAAAGCCCTTTGGTTCTGCTTTTATAACTCCGTGGCTCCACCAAACCCAAAGATGCTCTTACGTTACTTGTTGGTGACGTGACGAGTGTCACTGCCCTTCTGTAGCCTTCTCGGCGCCCGAGGATATAAATAACAATTTACAGACGGCGTGGATGTCAGATAAAACGCCACGTGGCGTAATATCAAGGAGTGGGACCCATCAGGTTAAGTGTGACGTGTCCCCGTTGGTTACGGTGGAGGTGGGCCACCATCGCCACCCACCCGTTGTTTCTTGCATGCATTTCAAGTATACATAAAACAGTTTTAAATTTTGTCTTTAATCATATAATATGAATTAGTTATTCAATAATCCTATTATATTTATTATATTCATATTTCGTTCTAAATTATTTTCATGGGTCCAACCAATAGAATCCCGGGATATTTTCGTATCACCAAATTTAAATATCAACAAACAAGCACATTTGCACAGAGCAAAAACTAAAAGTAAAAGTCCATGACAAAAGTAGAGCTTTTATTTTATTTATTTATTGAATATAAGAAGGGTAATATGCATGTATGATGTATGGATAAAGATGACGCAGAGAAGAAATGTATTTATTTATCACCTACGTGTCAGAATTAATGACAAAGGATAATACAATAGTATAATCATCATTGGAATCATCATAGACATAAAATAATAATAATTAATATAAAAATTAATAATGACGGTTAAATGATTGGGTATTATTATGATAATGACGCACAGCGACCACTAATCCAAATGAATAAGATAAAAATCAACCAACCACAAAAAGAAGAAGAGGGGATTAAGGCATAAATTAAACCCTAAAAACATGACTATATTCTATGAATAATATGAAATTGCATGATTAATGAATACAAAATATTTTATAAATATAGTAATTAGGGAGGGAGGATTACTTGGTCGATGAGGATGCGGTTGGGGACTTTCAAGTTAGATTCACGTATATTCCATCCTCCCTCTTCATACTTATTGTCCATTTCCGACAAGCTTTTTACAACTATTGCGTCTGCGTCTGCGTCTGCGTCTGCGTCTGCGTCCATGTTCTCATGCAACCAGTACGCTTGCCAAACACATCTCAAGACCGCTGTGCTTGTCGCGCCAACCTAAAACAATCCAAGAATCTATGTAATAAGAGGTAATGAATGTCATGAAAATACAAAGTATTTTTTTTTTAACTCCACGGAATGTATTTACCTTGAAAGATACCAAAAACACAGTGTGTTTTCCCCGCTTACTCATGGTAAGAATATACTGCTCCTCCTTGTATATCTTGAGGAGTGCTTTTACCTAAAGATTTAAACAAGTTGGCATTATACACATTCAAAATTACAGCTGCGGTTAAAATGAATGGAGGAGGTAAACCTTGGAAACAGATTTGTCAAGTCCGGATATTTCTTCCAGAGACACACCAAAGATGATCCGAGGTTCCATGAATCTTTCCCAAATCAATATGCTTTCACGTTTGTTTCCATCTACATATCCTGAAGACAGATAAAGGTAAATATTCCATTCCGAGTTAAATATAAAAAACGGAAAAAAAAAAAAGAGAAGAATCTCACCAGGAACAACAGAGTATAAGACATGTGATTGTGCTAGGATACGAGCACGCTTAAGATTCACCTGTAATATATCGAAATAAATGTATTATCATTCTACCCAGATTTTCACTTGTTTGGGGTTGCAAGAATATATACTTACTGTGTTAAATCTCAGGACTACAAGTGACTGATAGCGTAGCCAGAGATGAACAAGTCGAACGCTCAACCATGTAAGTGACAAAATGGGAAATGATTTCACAAGGCCTGGCGTATCCTGCATCATCAAGATCACAGAATGCAAGTTCCCACGTGAAATCACGAGACAATTGTACGAAAATCTATAGATTAAGTGACATACAAGGATCAGAATACCGAGACCAAGACCAAGAAGTTGAGCAGCTACTTCCCAAACTTCCTCCTGAAACGTTCAGAAAGAATGACAGTGAAAAGAGAGATAACACATTGCTATACTGATGAATTACTTGAGATTTGTCTGTACGTTTATCGACCATACCTTGGCTGCTACCTCACCAAGATTTTCTGAGATGGCAAAATGATTTTGGATAACCCTGAATGAAGGATCCTTCAATCCCCTAGCCACAGCCTATTTAAACGCTCAAACGGGCATACAAATTAGTAATGGAGAGTTCTTATCAAGATAACAGTTGATGGAGCGAAGGAAACTGTCACAGAAAGTACCTTAGCAAGATTTCCGGTGGATGCCAATGGCAGGAAGTAGGCAGGATATAGCTGTGTCGCCAGATCAAAGATGCTGCAAAAGGAAGGCTAAGTTGATGGCAAGCCAATTCTATATAGTTCTGACAAAGAAACAATATCGATCTATGAGGAATTTAAAGCTTATTGCCAAACCTTCCAGCACTACCGATAAAATCAGCGTACATTCGCCATTGTTTAGGATCATCATCGAAAAGACTCCCAAAGCGTCCACCTGGAAAACATACCCTTCTTACTGTAAAAAAATTCTCAGACAACTCCATAAACATCTATTAATCCTCCCATCGTTGGCCCTACCAATGAGAAAGCGGCCTAAAGCTCCAATTCCATCCTTGGACACCCATCTGAAGGTTCAACACATTGTTCGTACAGATATTTTATAAATGTAAAGCTACACACTAGAATTCTCTTTGCCAATAGATTCACCTGATGGCAGCTGCAGAAGCGGCAGCAGTAGTTCCAGAGAAGGAACCAACACCAACTGCCTGCACTGTTACATAAGAAATTCAAGAATTCATAAAATTCTTAACGTGAACAAAATATTGTCATCAGAAGTAACTAAAAGGCCTTGTACTTGTACATGCCTTTAAAAGACTCGATGTGACTAAAGCATTGCAAATCCATCCAGTAACATTCGTAGGAAACTGCAGCAGCATGTACTCCAAGTAATCATCTGAAACAGACCCTGCAATGAGTTGTAAGACAAAGATATAGGATTATACCGTAAAATAAAAGACTTTTGCAAGCTTAATGTTCTATATGATGTTCAAACAAATCTAAATTGAGCTCTATCTGATGAAGGGTTTCATACTTATCCAAATCAAAGTTAATCTTGCCGTCAAATTACAAGATCATAATTCCGTTTTCTAAGGGGGGCATAAATCTCATAACAAGCCATTTTGAGATGGCTGAATACGCAGAAGCTGGAGAGACACAAGCATCAAGGCTAAGGAAGTACCAGGATAACCAGCAGGTAAGACAAAATCCTTGACAACATCTGGAAGCCAAAGTATGTTCGTGGTCCAGAGACTTGAGTCCTTAGATACATCGTCAAGGTTAGAATCACGCTCATCAAGAAACCCTAGTAAAGGCGAGTCGTCGTTTAGCACATATCTGCACAAGAAAATGAGGAATTAAGACCAATGTAGTCGAGAGAATCTGCGGATTAAAAGTAAGAGAATAGATAGCATAAACAGACCTTTTCGAAGTGCCATTCGCGTATCTCTCTACCACAACGGATAATCCTCGATCGCGAACACTGTGGACCAAAAATCAATAACCTAGTTCGGAAATCGGAAAAATGCACGAAATCGAAAGGGTTATAATTAACTCAACCAACTTCGACCTCGTTTCCAATTCCAGTTCCGTCGTGTTCTTTCTAATTTTCCCGAGAACCAAACAGAATCAGAGGGGGAAAAAAGCGCAGAGCATCCATTACCTCTCGTCCTTTTCCTCATCTTCATGAACACCGGATCGAGCATAGCAGCAGAAGTACTCGAGACGGAGACGTTTCAGCTTACTGACATTGATTCTCCGGGTCCGTGGCACGTGAAGAGATAATGGAAATCGCAGAGAGTAACACATGACAGAAAAAACTCTAAAGAAGCTTGAGATTTAGGGTTCTTCGGAGGAAAAAGCTTAAGTCCTCAACTCAGCTATGGCCGACGCTTAATTCCATCTTCTTCAGCTGTGTCGCTGCCTCACCCGCCAAATAGATTACCCGACTCCGCTTCCTTCCGTCCTAAAACGATGCCGTTTCAAAGATACTTTCTTCCTAACTTGGTTTACCAAAACCAACTGTAACCGGAGCGGTTAACACAAATTTGGTTAAGTATCCAAACGGTGCCGTTTCAAATAAAAAACTAAGATACAATTGTGGGAACGAGAGAAAGAGAGTTCTTAAAACGGTGCCGTTTCAAAGATTCTTTCTTTCACGTATTATTACAGGCCGAAACCAAACACGAGAACTGGAACATTAATTTGTCTGAAAAAGAATTAAAAAGGCAGAATACAATGTATTACATTCAACATACACACACATATTAGCCTGTGAAAATGGCATTTTTTTAGGAATGGGATGATAAAAGGGGGGAGATGACCTTCTGAACGATGAAATGCAATGATCTTTCTTCAGGTTTGATCCTCAACAACCGTGCTAGAAGAAGCTTTCTTTCGATTTTCCTCCACGATTCTTTGAAATTCTTTCTCACTTGCCGTGATAAGTTTTTTTACGAGGTCGAATGTGGTAAGTCTTATACTGTAAAACGAAGAAGATAATCAAAGGTGAGAACTTTTTACTGGAATAAATCGATTTTACTGTATATACATACCTGCTGTTTGGCATGTTTTTCAGTGCATTGGGGACGAACCCTCTATATAATCCAATAACACCCTCACGCTCTATGATTCCTGTGAGACATTACGGTAAAAAAACTGATGATTAAAAAGTTTCACTTGAGAAATTTAGTAAAGCGTATAGAGGTAAATTCACCTGGGAATGCTTCTAATACAGACTTGTATGGTGTACCCTTTAATTGCATTTGTCTTCTAACAGTATCTAAAGGATAGCATGTAACAGTGGCAATAGCAGCAGAGATTACTGCTGTTAACAAAGATGATTGTGTCTTTTGTTGATATTTCTCAGGTAAAGATTTCTTTACCCTGTGATAAATACAAAAGAAGAAAGAAGTATATGACTTATATGTTACTGTAAAACTGTTTTTGTGAGAGTGGGAGTATGTGTTAATTTGACTTACAAGTCGAAAACACAGAAGTTGACAGCGATATAAGGCGCTATTCCCAAAAGCGAAGGCCCAAGACCGTAATAAAAGGACGCAAGTCCTTCCTCCCGTACCATGTTCATCGCAACCTAGAGGCATAATTGTTATGATAAATTGTACATGAACTTTGGATTCATATAACTCTAAACTCTTGAACTAGCTTTTGGCATTAGTTAGGCCCAAACTCATAACTGACAAATAGGAATTTGATATGTAATGAGATGGAGATATACCTGGGACATTGTTCGATACCCAGGTTCAACAGCTAATCGTAGTCTCAAGACATCTAAAGGGTATGTAATCTGAAGAATGGAGGCATTAAAATTTCCAGAAAAAGCTTAAAGAAATGACCATAGATCATTAATTCCTGCAAAGTGAATGACTTACAAAAGTAGATGTCATGCCAGCACAAGCACCTGCAGCAAGCCTCCCAATAACAGAGAGTTCACCATCCTTTCCCCTGAATAGTTTCTAGAAGCATAAACACAAAGGTTCAGTCAGACAGACTCAATGGGTTTAGGGATCTTCACAGTAAAACAGTAATCAAATGTAAAAAAAATAAAAAAAAAAATTCACCTTGTAAGTTTCATATGCAAATAACTGGACGGCACTGTAAGGTATGATCCTTATCACCTGGAACACAAGGCTAGTTTTTTTTATTGAAAACACTACTAATGGTGAAAGTATAATGCCTCTTATGTAATATTTTCAATAGGTTTAAATTGTAATTATTGAAAAGTTTAATAATATTTATTAAACGAAAAACAAGTTTTTGTTAACAGCATTCATAATCAGAAAATCTAAACCCTAATAGCTACCAAAGAGAAAAACCAAGAACGAGAAAACAGTTTTTCGTTCTTCCCAAAAACCGCACTAATCGTTGATAGCAAAATACGATCTCGACGTGGATACGCATAGAGTACTTGAGTCTCACATCCGATTATCATCAGTTTCAACGTAACAGGTAATATCGAAATTGTTTATAAATTACGTTCATCGTTGAAAACCCCGAAAACTATTCACGAACTTGACTAGATCTATAATCTGGATTGTAAAACACGCTTCCACACGCGATGTAGCAACCCAGCAAATGGGATGTAAAATGAAACCTTACGTACCTGAGGCATATTGCCTTTCCAATACCCTTTAATCCCTTCTTCTTTCAATATCAGAGAAATTGCCTGTAGTTGATTCCATAAAACCAATACTCAGTCAAATTGATTCCATAATGTTTTGGTTTTGGAACATATAGTTGAAATTATATATATACCTCTATGAAACCAATAGCCTTCTTAGTACTTTGTTGTCCAGCTCGAACTCCATGGGTCTACAATCATTAAGACTCTTATTAAACTAGAGACTTATGAAGCTTTAAGCTCAATTAAAGCAATCAACACGACACACAGCTCAATTAAAGCATGGATTGATCCTACCAGAAGAATATTTCCATCAGTATCAACAGTTCTATTCTATCATGAAGAAGATTCACCCACTTGATCCCTTTTCAGCTATCTTCTTTACTTGAGATTCCAATCATGATATTGATACATATCAGAATCAACCATTATCATGAAAGCATTTGAATACACATGCACATACATACATACATGTAAATGTTACAAAATATTTTTACTGTTTATCAACAGTGCAAAGGACTTGATTTTTTTTTTAAAAAAAGGAACAGTGGAAGTATATGTAAATCATGTAATAGAATATTGGTCAAAAAAGAGAATAATATAAAAAGCAAGCAAAAGAGAAACAACGACCACTGAAGAAAACGACACCGTTTCACCAACGCTACAATTAGAAACAAAAAACAAAAAACAAAAAAACGTGATGGAAAACATTTAAGTAGTTGAGGAGAGAGAGAGAGAGAGAGGCACCTGCATTAGGAGCTTGATACGGTCAAGCGGAGCCGTCACGGTCTTCGCGGCGGCTCCAGCGATTGCTCCGGCGGCGAATATCGCCGCATCCTTCGGCATGTACGACAACAAAGCGAGTGGATGCTTCAACAGCTGTGCCGGAGTAGGAGCGAAAGCCTCCTCCCCCTCCTCCTTCCTCTCCACCTTCTCCGCCAGTGTAACCGCCGCAAAACCGCCGCCATTTCGGCCGTTACTCTGAAATTCCCTCCGTTTTCTCCTATCTGAAACCGACAAAGATGCAAAATTGGCGAAAACCTCACCGCCACTGTCTCTGCTCCATCTCCGGCGATACAACGGCGAATTCTTCTCCTTTGGCCACGTAGGTTCGTCCGTGAGCGCGAAATCGGAGGTTCTGAGGGAAGGAATAGTGTGGAATTGAAGGAGGGATCGGTCGTCTCCCATGGCGGATTTCGTAGAATGAAAGTTCGAATTTAGGAAGAAATGTACAATATTTTGCCCAAGCCTCGCAGATCGCAGCAACTTCAAAGAGCAATTAAATGGGCCCAAAATATAAAATATACGGGAAATGGCATTTTGGTAAATATTCAGTTCCATTCCCAAAGTGGGTCCCACGATATCAAATATGTTTTAGTTAGTCGCATTTGGAGGCCCAATCTTGACTGGGCTTTCGTTACGACTCGAAATTAACTACATAAATTCATAATAAGAAATTTATAAAAATGTATGAATACATTTTCTTAATATATATATATGTATTTTTTGAATAGGTTAAAAGTTTAAATAATAATGGGGTATGAAGAATTTATTCAGACAAAACGTGAACAAGACAAGAGGAAATAACATAAAATATACATAAGGTGACGTCACTTATCATATAGTATATGTACCTCTGTTTTTTCCAACATTGTCAACCAATGCAAAAAAAAAAAAAAAAAAAACTTGAACAATCAATAAACCAACCAGTCTTCCATTTGCTATTTCCTTCTGTTTCAAATAAAAATAAATAAATAAATATCTCAAAATAGGATAGTACGAGGAATTGAACAGTAGAAGAAACTTACTCTTAGCAGTGTGAGAGTATGATCAGTCATATTAGTTTGAGCTGAGAGATTAAGATCCAATTAATAATAATATTAATTAATAATAATAATAACAATGATGATGATGATATAATGTTAAGCTTACTTGAAGAGGAAGAATTTGAGAGGAAGAAGCAAGATGCAATGACAAGATAACACAAGAGAAGAACGAGCCCTTTCATGTAATGAGAAGAACCTTCCTATTATAAACCAATAAAATCAAAAGTTTTTAAATTATTCAGACAGAAATTATGTTTACAATAAATAGATTATATATATATATGTATGTATATACCTGCAAAGTGAAGGATGTGGCTATAATGGACAAAGCAAGACAAGCGGTTTCCATCACATTGAAATTGAGATCCATCTCAATTCCCATTCCCCATCCAATTACCACTGAGACTGGGACCTAACCAAACACACTCACAATTCTATATAAACAACATCACCATACATATCTATATCTATCTATATATATATATAAGATAAATACATATGTTATATTATATGTTATGATGAATACATACCACAAACAAGGCGATTTGTGTTGCAGATCCCAAAGCAACTCCTAAAGTTATATCCTGAATATATTTTTTAATATTTTTAGAGGCAAAAAAAATGTTATATATATAACAAAAAGAAAATGTAATTTTTAAATACCAATTTGTTCCTGAAAGCAAAAATCACAGCTCCAGCATGTTCTGCAGCATTACCAACAATGGGTAACAGTATAATTCCAATGAAAGCTACAGATAGACCCCAAGAATTTGCAGCGTCCTGAAAATCAAAACCCGAAAAATAAATTGATCAATCAATCAATCTGTTAATTTGGATTTTAAATTTTAAATGAAAAAAAAAATATGATTACCTCGATAGTGCCTACAACGTACTGAGAGAGTAAAGCCACGATAAATGTCATACCAATGAGCCATACTAAGGCGCTCCATAATCCAATTATTGCTTCTTCCTTGTCCCTCACGTTATCATCGTAAACATCTTCTTCCTCTTCTTCCTTTACATCCTCAATATTTTCACATTAGTTTCGAGAATGATCGATGAGAATTCATTATATAATGACGAAAACACAAAAATACATGTAGATATAGTAGTATATTTTCATATTTCATCGAAATATAACCACTACAAACAAACAAAGTAATGAACTTTCCTTAAGAAACCATGTAAAATCTAACATGTTGATTATCAAATTGATAACTACGTTAAGAATTGGCATGAATTTCATGTCAAATTGAGCTTTCGCCGTCTAAATCAATCAAAACAATATCATTATCTTTCAATCTAATCAGAATATATATCAACTTCAAGTGGGTTTGTATAGAATCTGATACAAACTTCCTTTTAATGTTATAAAGGCATTTTCTTTGAACATTAACCGATAGAATAGAGAATCAAGAGTGTCCACTGACCTCAGGAGCATTGAAGTTTTGACGGTGAGAGCAAAGATGAAAGATAAGGTAAGCAAAGTAGGCGAAGAGCATAACTAAACTACTGACTCTGGACAACAACAATGGAGTATCTTTGTCAAGACTTCCAATGGTGTATGACCCTTCTGCCAATCTCAATAACATTGGTAGCGTATGGCACAACAGTGACAAATACATCAACAGAGAGTTCACGTCCGCTTCTCTCTGTTCAAAATTCAACCATACATACATATATATAAGCGTTTATCCGTAATTTTCCATACAAAAACTGAAAAACAGATTATGGGTTTCAAGGAATATAAGTTTGAATTGAGGATCCAAGATGTAAAAGGTCTTACTCGGTCGAAATGTTGTTCCTTTTTTAGATTGGCAAGGCCACCACAGAAGAGGGATGATCCCAATACCAAGAGAAGATTGGAAAGTACAGAACCAAGAAGTGAGAATTTCACCAGTTGGATTTTGCTTTGGCTCACCGCTAATATGGCTATTATTAATTCTGCAGCATTTCCGCATGTTGCGTTTAACAATCCCCCAACTTCACATAAATATTACATAAAAGTCAGTTACTTTAAGGAAATCATACCAATTAACAAAAATATATCGGGAAAAAGAGATATAATTTACGTTAATTAAACATACGAAGCCATTTTAGTTATGCAAGAAAATCTGTTCTTCACCATAACTCAAATTATCGAAAAAAGGAAATCTTTATAACCTAAGGATCAATGGTAACAAGATGCAACTCAACTGAACTGTGTGAACATCAACAATGCCAGGAGCTTCTAATATAGCCTCATGTGTATATATATATATATATGTATATGTATGTATGTATGTATAATTTTGAATGTGATATTGAGCAATGGAGGAGGGGAAATGATCATCACCTGTTGGACCAGTATGAAAAGCAATTTGCCTGTCAAACAATTATAGAAAAATATGAATTTAGCATTGTAAGACAGATATAAATGATTTAAACAAATGAAATCAATACTGTAAGAAAGAGATTTTACTCTGTGAGGAAACTGATACGTTCAGCGAGAGGCGTCAGTCCCAACAAGCTTAATGCAAAAACCCAGGCCTGTTTCAAAGCAATACACACAAATCCAACAAAGAAATGAACCTTTCCCAATTTGCAATTCCAATTTATTCAAACTTTTAAACTTCCATTCTGAAATCATGGATTGAAATTCATGATGAGTAACAGTTCCTGTTTCTGTTTCATTGTCTTCACTGAAGCTGATCATAATACGAATTTGTTCAAAGAAACAGCAGAAGAAAACATTTCCAAATTACTTACTCGCGGAAATCCGTGCCGGTGAGCAAGGACAGCAAGAGGAACAGCCGGAAAGAGGATACAGAGCCTCGTGCCGAGCAGAACCTCCTGCAGATTACCTAAAAACCTCCTCGCCGAAGCGCATGGAACTCGTGAGATAATCTTCAGATCAGATCTCTTCCTCAACGAAGACGACGACAGATTGTGCACTGAACGGCCGTGTCTAGCGATCGCCGTCGTATCCTTCCTCCGTCTTCCTCCGCCATCACACCCACAGTTACAGCATCTACCGCCGTTTTCCAACAGAGTTAGATTCGCCGGCGATTCCGTACTGATGGAAGCCATTTCTTCTTCTGTTTGAAAATTTGAATTTTTACATGTAATGTGTATATATATACACACACATATAAGGAGGGTATGAACGCATATATACCAAAAGTGACGTATGTATAATTGCTTTAACTATCTTAGTTTATTGACCATCATCACTTATTCATATCATATTAAAAAAGATTAAAATCAATTAAGAAATTTATTGTGAGATAATAATGATAATTATAAGATTTAAGAATATAATTCATTTCGTTTAATAAAACTATAAAATTACGATTGAGATAAATTAAAAATGGGACTAAGCCAATATAAAAAAAAGAGCATTTGGACATCTTCTATATTTTCATGCTACAAATACAAAAAGACCATTTTCATGTGTATTATTTAGTCGTCACGTAATCCATATGAAATAAATAATTATTACATACATAAAAAAAGGTTATGGTAAAATAAATAAATACATAAAAATAAAAAATAAATGTGCACGAGCCAAGTCGTATATTAAATGGATTTGTCACAATCGAGAGAAAGTTCCAAGAAACTTGGTTTGTCTTTTTCATTAGGCAACTAACGTTTTCTATATTTCTAAATCATTTGGTAGAGACGACTTACTACATTTTTCACCCACAACCCTTATTTACTAAAAAGGAAATTTCAATATTATACATAAATTATTTATTATTTCATATTAAAATTCCCTCTCTATGTATAACAATAAATTAGAAAAATGATTTATGTACATCCAAAAATTGTTTTCTTTTACTTTTATATAACAAAGTCATTTATAATAAATTCAATCGTACTTGGAATAAAGAGTTATATCCGTTGTAAAATAATTAATTGCTAATAAACGAAGAATTAGGAGGAGGTGCTTGTTTTCCGGCGAAACCTAACACCGCATGTACTTTGTTTCCGGCTGATGACCAGAATTACGGCGGCAAGAAGAAAAAAGTAACAAGAGAAATCGGCGGCGGCAGTGGCGGCTGCTGATTTCTTGGACGGTACGAAAGAAACAAAGTATCAAAACAAAATTTAGGGTTTAATGGAAAATAATATTAACCACGTAACATTTTTTAATTCATTACTTAAACAATATGATATTTGTTTTGTTATATGGGTTTTTCTTTCTTTTTTCTTTTTTTGTTAATAATTCGAAACAAATCCATCTGAATTTATAATTTGAGTAAATTGGGTTTACCCAAATCCAAACTAATTCGGGTATTTTTGAGTAAGAAAAATAAAATAAAATGATTTATAACGAGAACATAATAAAGGAATTTTTTAAAATAATGTAAATGATTCCCATGCTGTGTTACACAAATAAATACAGCTTGAAACATGCGGTCAAACGAAGATACATCTTTCTACAATTCAAACCCATTAATTCTCCATTTATTTCTTCCTACTTTTCCACAATTCAAACTCTCCATCAAATTTGAGTTTTCCATAGAAATTTCCGACGAGAAAGTTAAATATTATTTTAAAATAATCCAAACAACTCGATGATTTAAAATTCTTGAAAAAACCCCTAACATACCCAAATGTGAAACCCATATAGAAAATGAAGGAAATTATTTATATATATATTTAAAAAAACATAAAGAAATCCTTCTTCTAATTCTCCAAAGTCAAAAACCCATGAAATATATGGATGCCTTCAGTAGATCATAAGATTTAAGCATAGATTTACCTCTTTCTTCTTATTGTTCTTGAGAGCAAAGATAGATTGTTCTTCTATGAGGGCTTGATGATATAAACGCGTGATCCAAGATGTGTAACTTCAAGGCCAGCGTCCTGACAGCCAGCAAAGAAGAGACACTCATCGTCTTTTCCAATTCTACGTCTCCAACTCATTAAGAACACTGGCCGCGGCAGTCCTCCATCTACAAATCCGTATAAGATTGTGCTCAGCCTTTTATTTTAATCATAAATGTGAAAGATTTGAAAAAATTGGAGCTGACCCTTTTGTCCACTACCCTCTGCTGCGTTAACAACGTTGGATTTGTAGGATTTGAGAAGAAAAGAAAGAGACTTTATCAAGTTTGAGTACTGTTTGACGTCTGCGAGTAGGAAAAGGAGACAATGTTAAGGCAAATAATAAAGAATGAATTGAATGAATGAGTGAAGATCTTACATAGCAGAATATCACTGGCTATGATCAGATCCCAATCTGGTTCAGCAACAGGAAACACATCTCCCCATGTATCTGTCATCCATTCAAAACCATATCTATATTCATCAATCAATGAATAATAGTATGAGACAAGATCCGCCCATTCAAAACCATATATATATATTCTCCATTATCATCAATCAACGAATAGTACGAGACAAGATCAGCCCATTTCGAGTAATTTGATTACTATGATGGAGGAAATCCAATCCACTCACGTTTGATATGGGGAAGAGCAGGCACGACACCATTAGCTATACAATTATGAGCTATATTCTCTTCAATCTCTTGATCAGCATAATCCGAGGTTGTAATGTCAAGATCGAATACCCTTTTAAGAAAAATAGCCAGACCTCCTGTGCCACTGTCAATTGAACAAACACAAGATGAGTAACTGATACCTAATTAATCATGGCAACATTAATTAATTCACTAACAACAACCACCTTCCGATTTCAAGGCAACGACGGCTTTGGATCACAGACTTATGCTGCATTAACCAATCAGCAAAGGCAAATGTACCAGGCCATAGCAAATTAGCATTCACCTGGTGGAATCCAAATTCCCGGATAACCAATTCCTGCCCACCCATCCCAACAACATCATAAACCCACAAATGAATACTTTATACAGAATCGGAAATTCAAGAGACGACGGGGAACGAAGCCTTACGATTCCGGGAAACTGATGGGTTCTCTCAACGAAGCTTTGGGACGTCTCCGTCTCCGTCTCCGTCGTGTCTCCATCTGAAAAGTCAAAAAGTAAAGTCCGATTAGGAGATTTATAGGGAGAAGAAAAGAGGGGAAAGGGGAGTGAGAATGTACGGACCAGAGGAATCGCCATCGACGGCGAAGAGAGAGGAGGGCGAGAAGAGAGCAATGTCCATTTACCCTTTTCCCTGTTTCCTTCCCCTGCCGGCTTTCTTTTTTTTCACGATAAAAATAAAAACTAAACCCTTGCCCTTTCCCTATTAGTATTATTATTATTATTACCTCTCCACCAAGTGATAAATGAAATTGAAAGGGTTCGATTAGGGTTATGTCGGAAGCCGGTTAAGTCCCAATTCAATTCGGAATAATTAACTTGGTGAGAAAAGACAGTAATGGGGAAGATAAGAAACACAAACAATGAATAAGTTGAATCTTTGGTAAGCAAAACAAACAAACAATAGATACAAAAGGAGGTAAAAAAGATGATAATAATACACACAGCAGAAGAAAGAAAAAAGAAAGAGATGCAGAGAGGCAATTGGCAGAGTCTCATCCAACTCTCTCTCTCTCTCTCTCTCTGTCTCTAATATAAAAAAAAACATGAATATACTAAGGCCACAATTCAATTCAATTCAATTTAAACATAGAGAGAGAGAGATGATGATGATGATGATGATGATGATGATATAAAATTACTTATGGACTCCTCAAGTGGGGCATTCAGCTCAGCCATATCAAAGATTTTACATTAGGACGAAAGCTGGAATCGACCGCTGCTCACTTTCTTTCTTCTCCATCCCTGGCCCCATTTCCCAAACCCACCATTATAACGCATCATCATCACACGAGGGGAAAGCCCAAGAAAGAGAAAGAGAGAAGTAAGTGACTTACAAAGGCAAGGTAATATATAAAGGTCAGTCCCGCCAGTACTACAAACCCAATTTGGAACACATTGTACCTGCGGAGGAACATACATACCCACCAAACACCATCAAATATTTGAATGGCTTTGCCAAAAAAAAAAAAAAACAAAAACAGATTAATCACTTCGTTTTTTACTTACTTGTAGAGGTATTTAATTCCACGGAGGGACTGCAATGTGTGGCCAAAGATTTCCTGGGCAGCCGTGGCTTGCGCATAGTATCCGAATGCAGTCGCGCAGAATTGGATCACACTATAAATTTTCAATGCCCAACAAGAACCCCACTCATGAGAATTTAAGACAAAACCTTATTTATGAAACCCAACTGATTTGACGATTGGATGGTACGCGATAATATCTAAGTACACCCTAACCAGGCTTTCATCAGATTGACAAATTAGTTTCATTTGATTTTATTACCACTGGATTTAATTGAACCAACCCATTTTGTCGTTCTGAATTAGTTGTTGAGAGAACAAATTTTACCTGATAGAACAAAGAAGAATAAGACCAACGTTGAAGAGGAAAGAGTTCATTAGAGTAGCTCCCCACCTGAAAAGGAGACATTACGGTGAATAAGAAACCAAAGGAGGCAAACTGAAAGATCTCAAAAACTGCTAAAACCATAAGAAAGATTACTTCATTGGATGAACGGTGATGAAAACCAGCTTCAGACCAAGCATCATTGCCCCAGCAATAACAGCAAGCAGAAGGTAGAAACAGAAGAAAGCAAAGGCAGCCGTACCTAGAAGCCCTGATGAAGTTTCACATACACCAATATATGGTCAGGTTGGGACACGAGAAAAAAAATAATAATAATAAGAAAGGAAGAACAAAGACACTAATTACCCCAGATATCATCCAGCTTGATGAAAACTTCATTAAGAAAAGGAGATAGAGGAGGGTCGACAAGTAGATATATGATGATGTGTGCAACCCAGGCCACAGAAACAATCAACCTGCAACGCCATACCCCAGGTTTAGAAGAGCTTAACAGTGGTAATTAAATTTGTGAAAACTCGAAATAAATTATTAGATGAAGAAAGTAATATCAAAACGACCATAATAGAAAAGATTACTTGGAACTAAAGTACTAACCCTACGACTCCAAGGACAAGCTTGGCCAAGTACCCAAGGACAGTGAAAGCCCAAGAAGTTTCAGCCTGGAAAAACAAAAAGACAAGAGAATAATTGAATAATGAAGAAATATGTGAAAAGATAAAGTAATTGGGTCGATCGAGGTATCTTACCTTTTCTCCTTGAGGGTACATCTCTTCTAAGAGATTCACATCTTCCTCCAATTGAAGTAACTCCTGTGAAGTACAGAGAAGGCAACCAAATGCGATAAGCGATAGAGGGAGTATAGGAACATATAAATCCACCATCTGGCAAGCCCAACCCATTAGGCTAGGTCTATACTAACTATAAATGAACAGTGTGTAATAAAAACAATGAAAAGTAGAAGGCAATATGAAGTGGAACGAGGAAATATTATCCCATTAATTGCATATATAGCCAAGACTTCTCTCCTTATAACTGAGGACTTTTATCAACAGCTGCATTTGGCACATTTCTAGATTTTGAACAAAATTACAATTTGATTTGATGCTTCAGGTATAAGGCTAACCTTTTCTACAGCTTTCACGTTTTTCCTCCACTTCCTGCCCTTAGCACCACTTCTTTCTTCCTGATGAAGTGCATCAGCTGCTTTCTTTAATTCTTTTGCCTTTTTACCTAGCTCAGTTGCTTCCTGAAAATTTTAGCAAACAATTATAAACACGGGCAAATACAAACATCTATGAAAAAGATGCTTCAGATGGAGACAACGAGTAGCAACGGAACTGAACCTTAATATACTGTGATCTAGTGATAACAGCCTTTGGGCGCCTGATGAAAGAAGCAATAAGTCCCAACGGCAGACAAGCAATACCAACACCACCAAATATCTACAAACATTTGAGAGAAGAGAATATATCATTGACAAACTAAGAAATAGAGAAAACAAAATACAAGCTATCCAGGGTAATAAATGATTTCCTCAACATTAGAGCAACTTTTACAGGGGCGTCCATACCGTGAAAAGCACTGATCCAACAATGGTAGCAAGAGCAACAACGTATTCAGGAAAGGTAGTGCGCATAGTCCATGTCTTCTCAGATGAGGCACTGGCTGTATATGCTGAGCACTGCAATTATTAAGCACATGAAATAATGGAAATATGTTTCATACTAAATTTTATCTACCACTGAAGAAACAAGTAAACACGCTATAAAATAAATAAAAAGAAAGTCCCCGAGAATAAATCTTACCTGGCGAGCAGTGTTACCAATGCATGGTTGATTGTTTGAAAATTGCCATGTAGAAGGGAAAGAAGTTGTAGCAGAAGACAAGTGCCTGACAGAGAAGTCAACCTTTCCAATGATTCCTAACACATTGTAGATAGATGAGCATTAGAAAAAGGAAGCAAGCATGAAAGCCTCATGGATTCAGAGATTAGAAAGATCAACCATTCTGTAGTTAAGATATGATACTTTACATGCAAGGATAACTAATTCATGCTCATGCATATGCACAAAGCACGAAGATACAAACAAACCCACATCAGAGAAACGCTATACTAACAATTACATCAAATTTAATCTGAAAAAAAATGAAAAAAATCCAAACTCCACACATTAAAATGCAGATGCAACCAAAATAGTTGACGACTCAATTTTCAGATACACACTATTGGTTTTAGCTATTGTTCCATGTATTTCATTACAACATCTCAGCAAACTCCATCAGACCAGGAAGAAACAGAAGTTCAATAGGATGCAAATGAGAACCGAACTAACCGTATAGAATCCCGAGCACCAGAGCACATACGATAGCTGTAGTTACCACCCACAATAAAGCACTCTTTATCCTCTTCCCCACACTCCTGCAGCGCAGAAAACATTCACGACTTGCCATTATTAAACTCTCAGCCAATAGACTTCTATACAAAACGAAAGTATAAGATATTATGCATATAAATAATGGCTTCGATATACAAACTTGTCCTGGTCGCCTTCATAGAAGAACATGGAGAAAGGGATGACGAAGAAAACGAGCACCGCATCCACAATGTAAATAGCAAGCCACAGATCTTTCATCGGCAAGGTGAGATTGCAAGCGCCGTTGTAAATCGCATGACGACACGCATGCCGGTTAGCGACGTCGGCCGGTAACATGAGGATTGAAATCATGGCAATGGACAAACCAAAAACAACGACGAATTTGGGGAAATACGCCTGGTTCGCATCATCGGGATGCTGGTAGTTGACGAGAAGATAAATACTGGAGATGAAGACCAGGACGCAAACAACGATCGCGACGATCACGAGAGCGAGATTGAAATCGCCCATCGTGCAATGTACGAGGTCCCGAGCTCGCCAACTCGGATCAAAACGGAGAGATTCAGCAACTCGATACGAAATTAGGGTTTCTCGGGTCCGATTTTAGAATTGAATTTGGGGATTTCGTAGATCTGGCTTTTTTTTCCCTCTCTCGAAAAAGCAGACAGGGAAAGGGGAAGGGGAGACTGGGCTTGGTGAGAAACGGGATTAACTAAATTACGTATAAGCCCCCGATGATATGTTCTCTTTACAAGGGAACAGACCTACGTTGATGCCAGGTGGCGTTGGGTATAATTGTCAATAAACGAGCAAGCTCCGAGAACAGCAACAGCCTGTCCGAAACCAAAGATTCGGCTATTATTGTTTTAGCTTCTTAAGAAGGATATACCGGGACGACGCCGTTTTCTCATAATGTTTTGAACATTTTTTTGTCTATATTTACATCACATTTGTTAAACAACAAAATTAACATGTAACATTCGGGAGGTATAAAATGTATAAAATTATTTGTATTAAAATATTTGTATTCAATTTATATTCAAATATTTGTATAAAAAAAAGAATATATGTTAATGTTTGAAATATCACTACGGAAGGTTGTTATGTATTTGTTTCAGACCATTGAGAGACATGAAATGGATTTAATTAAAGTTTGTTGAGAGTTTTGGGAGTGAATTTGATCAAATATCGCTGAGAGTTTAACGGGAATATTATCGAGCGTTTAATGGATTTGACTTGGTTATAAAACAATTTAGTGAGTTGAAATTTCGGATTAGGTGTATTTGGGATTTTGGCAAATGCAGTTAAAAATGACCTCTTTAAAATAATGAGGATGGTGGAATTTGGAAGGGGATTATCAAAAATACCCCTGTAGCGCTAAAAGATTTCAAAAATACTCTTCCCGAAAAAAAAATTTCGCTTCAAAAATACCCTTACAAATGCTAAAATTCCCAAAATACCCCTGCGACCCTTCTACCCAGTTTGACCCTGCGACCCAGTGACCCAGTACGACCCTGTGACCCTGCGACCCAGTCCGATCCACCGACCCAGTCCGACCCTGCGACCCTGTCCGACC
>CM071871.1:40765393-40834742 GCA_036759665.1 Gynandropsis gynandra | reverse complement strand
AAATCGCTGAAACTCACCTACAAATCGCCGGAAATCGCCAAAAATCACCGGAAAATCGCTAAAAACGCTGGAAATCACTGAAAATGACTGAAACATTGTTGGAAATCGCTCGAAAATTGCTGCAAACCGCTCAAAATAGAAGGAAATCACTCGTGAATGGGAAGAAACCACTCAAAAATTGAAGGAAATCGTTCGAAAATAGAAGGGAAACACTCGAAAATGAAATGAAATAGCTCTCTACTTTGTTTCTCTCCTCTCAATTTTCGTTTTCCCTCTTCTTATATTTGCCTTTCCCTCTTTTGTATGTGTTTTTCATTAAGGGCACATATGTCTTTTCTCCAATTTTTTTTCCATCAGATTTAGGAGGGTAGTTTTGAAGTGTTTTAGCCCTGAGAGGGCATTTCTGATATTGTGCCATTTGGAAGAGCAACTAAATATTGAGTAAATTGTGAGATATACTTTTAGGGACAAAAAAAAATCTTTGGAGAGTTATTTAAGTGTGTGGAAGAGATTGTTAGCACTGATAGAGCGTGTGTTTTTTCTAATTTAGGTTTTTGTATTCATGGTCTAACTCAGGGAGTTATCCGATGGAAATCTTTAGTACATTGTAGTGAAAAACAAGTGTACTTGGAGATTGATGCATGAATAAAAAATAATAGTTCGGTGAAACACAGTTTCTTATTTTTAAGTTCCGTTATATGTGTTGCCTTTAACGTTTTCAATATAAATGATGGAAATCAGATATTTTTCAAATACAAATATAAATAATATAATCAATTATATAAATTATTTGTATTCAAAATTAATAATTAAATAAAATGAATATAAAAATCTCAATTTTGAGAGACAAATTGCAAATAATAAAAGCGCAAACCATACATTAACTAAGAGTTCTCTATTCATCGTATCCTTTCATGAGATCATCATTCGCATCTATACATTTTACTCGTTTCTCAGTTGTTTGTCTTTTGTTGCCTATTTGATCGGCTTCCTTTTCATTGTTCATGTTCGGTATTTGGTGCAACTCTACTTCTATCAATCGGTTCAATTTGACCATCGTGGTTGTCGAATGCATCGTTTTTTGTTGCTCACGACACTACGTTTAATGTCCACTTGCACTTATTTCGTAAAAAATCGTTATGATTCTTTCATTTAGCAAATACTCGGGTCACAAATATTCCGAGGTTCAGTTTGAACATTTCATTGAGATTAACGAATTACATATGTCTTGTGGATTGTAGGGATCTATGTTTTCAATCATTCTTATAGTTTTTGAGAGTTTGTGGGATATTGTAAAAGGTTAATGTGGTTAAAAAATTAGAGACTCTAGTGTAAGTAGTTTTTTTTTTGTTTTGTTATTTAAAACATTTTAGGTTCGAATACAACTAGTAAATTTTAATATTTATTAAAAATACAAATACGAATAATATGAAAAATATGTAAAAAAATATATATTGACCATTTTCTATGTTGATTTAATAAATTCAAAGATTTTTTTTTAAATTTGAGTTAATGGTTAATCAAACTTTTACTGTTCATTAAATTTTTTGTTAATACATTTTCTCTAACTTTAAATGCAGTTATATATTTCCCCCTTTATTAAAATCGACAAATTTTTAGGAGGGAAAGTAAAAAGATAAAAGAAAAAAAAAAGAGAAATAGAAAATATCGTTTACCATTTCCAAGTCGTTCTCCGCCTGTTTTCCCATCCACCGTTCAAGATGAAGATGATGAAGAAAGAGAAGAACACGACCCGTCGTTCACATCTCTCTTCTCCATCCCTTCTCAGTCTTAACCCTAGATTTAGGCTTTGGGTTTTGACTTCTTCCCCCTTGATTGTTAGCAATGTCGCAACCGGATTCGTTCCCGTCCTCTTCTTCTCCGCCTGTGATTCGTGAAGAAGGCGGGTATCAACGCTTCGACCATAGCCGCGATCATGGTTTCGATCGTGATCGATCGCCCTGGTACGATCGACGCCATGATAGCTTCGCTCACCCTCATGGGAGCGTCGGGCTGCCGGATAACGCGAGGGATTCGGCTACGGATGATCCTTGGTCTTGCGTTGTCGTCGTCATGACTTTCTGCGTCTTCGGTGAGATTAATATTGCAATGGATTTTGTGCTCTCTTCTATTTTGTCCGCTTATGTTTGATTGATTACTTGTGTCATTGCACATTATTCAGTATCGATGACTTTGATATTGGGGCTTTACGGGACAACGAATGTGTGGCTCGGACCGAACTCCTCGTTCCTCGTACAGCCAACATCTGTTTTCGTGCAAAGTGTGATAGTATGTGCTCTCCTATGTTGCTCTCAAGTTAACTTTATGCCTACTGTTTATGGATATGGCGTTTGTGATATTTGTTAAATCTGTCAAGGTGGAACAATTAGACAAGAGAACTGGAATGGTGCTGTATGGATTGAACAAAACCCCAGAGCTCAATGTTTTGGTTAATTGGTCTGAAGTTCACTATTTAGCTGTGCCATATGATTCTTACAAGGCGAGTTCTGTCGGGCATCATTCTTTTATGTGGTTGGATTCTGCCATGGAAAGAAGAACTTACATATTCGTTTTCTCTTTTGCTGCTTCAGTATTGGATACAGTATCTGAATAAGGGGTCACAGATCAAAATTTCATACAACGTTGAATCCGTGGGTTCTTCCCTCTATCTTGTAATAGCTGAAGGTATGCCAGCAGATGAACCCTCTAATCTTTGATGGCCTGATGCTGTAGAAGATAACTTGATAATCTTTGATGGCCTTATGCTCTCTTGTGGAAGATAATTTGTGTGCCATAGTAAAAGGATACGTCTTAAGTTGTTCTGCTTTGGTACTTATATAATTTCAGGGACGGAAGGACTGTCGCAGTGGGTACAAGACCCTACACGTCCTGACAAAACGTTATCATGGAATCTAATAGAAGGTGAGATGAAATTGTGTTAAAGGGAATTGGTTATTTGTATAATAGTAACTTTACTTACAATAGTGGGCAATGTATACCTGATGAACGAAGTGGTATAGAGCTATTACAGCTTGGCCTCATAGAACTGAATCTCATTGTATCATTTTATCCTACTAAACTGCATTAAGGGCGATCTTTTTAAGATCAAACACCCAAATAATCAGCTGTTTTATGCACTATTTATCCTTTTTGTTGTTCCTGAAAGGCAATGAAAGCTCATCAAATGATCATATCATGGTTCTGTGTCAATGTTTAACTACAAAGAAATCAATCAGCATCCATGGGATGGCGTCCTGTTTGAAATTTTTGTACCCAAGTTGTCTGATAATGTCATTTACACTTGTTGATATTTGCTGTACAGGCGACACTAGACGTTCATCTTGAGGCTATGTTATATAACACTTCCGAAGCTTATTACAACTGCACTTTCACAAATGGAAAATGCAGTTTAAATGTTCCGTTTTTCAGTGCCAATGCTGCTGTACTAACCTCACCAGGTCCTCAACAGGTATATATATGTATATATATATATATATAAACCCATATCTCTCTTTCTCATCATCAGAAAGATTAGTCCTCAATGGTTCACATCCGTAATCATAGTCTAGACGAACCATAATTTACTTATTTTCCTTCAGAACATTACGAAGAATGAGTTCTGCGTAAAAGTTTCATATGAACCAAGATGGTTGGCGTACATCTTTTGCATGGGTAATACTATTTTTCCCGTCCCGTTTAATCGCAAACGGTTTCAGATTCAAAGTAGAAAACTTTACGCTTCGTTATTATAGGTGGAGTGACAGCACTCTTACTAGGTCTCATCAGTATCTTTAAGAAGCCACAATCCAATACCGAAGCTGAATCTATGGGCCAAAATGGAGAAAGGGCTCCTCTTGTAGCAGGAAAAGACGAGGATGTCTCAAGCTGGTGTTCATCCTACAGTTCAATCGTGACAAGTACAGAGGAGATTGATGGGCCACAGAATGGTGAAAACAATAGTAGCACTCGATACCTCTGTGCAATATGTTTTGACGCCCCTAGAGACTGCTTTTTCCTCTCATGTGGCCATTGTGTGGCTTGCTTCCAATGTGGTACACGGTAATAACCAAATCTCATTTCGCTAGAATCGATTGTGATTAGGTTAAAGAGGTAAAAATGAATGATGTTTATGTGAAAGTAAAAGTGGAAATGATAAACGTGCAGGATAGCAGAAGCATCGGGGAATTGCCCTGTTTGTCGAAAGAAGATTAGGAAGGTAAAGAAGATATTTAACGTTTAATTTAACATGTATTGTTGAGTGGGATTATGTGTTTCCTACTACTACTACTACTACTACTAACATGACGTCACAGAGCAGAATGTGACATCATTTTGTAATATTTTTCTATATGCTATGGACTATAATGAAATGAAAGTCGCTCTTCGTTTTGATATTTGTGTTATTATGGTGTGAAATAGAGAATAATCGGGAAATAAAATATAATCAAAATTCAAACTTTATGTTTGTTTTTACGCTTTATCTTTATGGGTTTTCTTTTCTCCGTTCGGTCCAAATGGCTAGATTTTTTGTTTCTACAAGTGGGCTAATTTTATATTTGATTTTCTTTTTATGGGTATTAAAAAAACGTGTGATTTGATATATATACGTCATAATTAAAGTAAGTACAAAGGCTGTCTTCCAAATCCACCGCCACAAGTCGCTCAGATAAAGGAAGGATTGGTCTGAAATCTCCTCACCAAATCTCCAAATTCTCTCTCTCTTTCTCTCCGGTAATGGAAGGAACCGGCGTCGTGGCTGTGTACGGAAATGGCGCCATTACTGAGGCAAAGAAGTCGCCGTTCTCTGTGAAGGTCGGTCTGGCTCAGATGCTCCGAGGTGGTGTCATCATGGACGTCGTCACTCCTGAGCAGGCTCGCATCGCCGAGGAAGCTGGTGCCTGCGCCGTCATGGCGCTCGAGCGTGTGCCTGCGGATATACGCGCACAAGGCGGCGTCGCTCGTATGAGTGACCCTCAGCTCATCAAGGAGATCAAGCAAGCCGTCACGATCCCCGTCATGGCCAAGGCTCGGATTGGCCATTTCGTCGAGGCTCAGATCCTTGAAGCCATTGGGGTCGATTATGTCGACGAGAGCGAGGTCCTCACACCGGCCGACGAGGACCACCACATCAACAAGCACAATTTCCGGATCCCCTTCGTCTGCGGGTGCCGGAATCTCGGCGAGGCCCTGAGGAGGATCCGAGAAGGCGCGGCCATGATTAGAACCAAGGGTGAGGCCGGGACGGGTAACATCGTGGAAGCGGTGAGGCACGTGAGGTCCGTCACGGGGGACATTAGGGTTTTGCGGAACATGGATGACGACGAGGTGTTCACTTTCGCCAAGAAGATCGCCGCTCCATACGATCTGGTGATGCAGACGAAACAGCTGGGCCGTCTCCCAGTCGTGCAATTCGCCGCTGGCGGTGTGGCCACTCCGGCGGACGCGGCGCTTATGATGCAGCTGGGATGCGACGGTGTGTTCGTGGGGTCGGGTATCTTCAAAAGCGGTGACCCAGCCCGTCGGGCAAGGGCCATCGTGCAGGCTGTGACACACTACAGCGATCCGGAGATGCTGAGTGAAGTGAGCTGTGGGCTTGGAGAAGCCATGGTTGGGATCAATTTGAACGATGAGAAGGTGGAGAGGTTCGCGAAGCGGTCGGAGTGAAATGATGGTTTGGTGTTGTTCTTAATCTCTCTTCTCTATAACTTGATGGTACTTCCTGTTTCCATTTCATAATGATTACCCTTTTGATCAATATGTCTGAGAATCCAGTTTTGTTTGGAGAAGGAACTGAGTATGAGATGTTATAATGTGTTTGAATCTATTGTCTGAATTTGACTATGCATAAGAGATTAGTATCCATTCTTCGATCTAGGGTATTTCTTAAGATCATGACTTTGAATTCAACATGACCAAATAATAGCAGATGACGTCATTGCAATGTCCAAATAATAGCAGAGGACGCCATTGTTATGTCCAAATAATAGCAGAGGACGCCATTGTTTTTTTTTTTTTTGAAGAGGACGCCATTGTTATGTTCAACATGACCAAATAATAGCCGAGGACGTTATTGCTATGTTCAACATGACCAAATAATAGCAGAGGACGCCATTGCTATGTTCAACATGACCAAATAATAGCAGAGGACGCCATTGCTATGTTCAACATGACCAAATAATAGCAGCGGACGCCATTGCTATGTTCGAGGGCAATGGTCTTGGAGATTAGTGTTGAATATGACATTAAGAATCGAACTTTTCTTTTTTAATTAAATAAAAAATATGTGTTGGCTTTGTTGTCCGTCGCCCTCTCCTTTTGCTCGCCATTGATGTTGCCTTCGTCAAAAGAGGGAATAATAATAATAAATATTAATCCATCTTCCATTTTTTCCCAATATCTTTCCTTATTTTTAAAAAAATGTCCTTTCAATAAACGAAAATCAAGGGTATTTATTTAATTAATAAAAAGAAATGGGCCTTTGCATTAGAAAAATTGGGCTTAAAGAAGCCCACGACAAGATCTGCCTTCGAGATTCGGAGAGCTAATCCAACTATCCGATCAGTCGAAACGGCTCTGTGTATTTCCATTCAACGTTGCGAAAGAGAAGAGAGCACCAGGACGAAGACGACGACGAGGACAACGAAGAGGCTGCAGCTGCATCTATGGGGGTCGATTACTACAAGATTCTTCAGGTCGATCGCAATGCCAAAGACGATGATTTGAAGAAAGCTTATCGTAAACTTGCCATGAAATGGCATCCTGACAAGAACCCTAATAACAAAAAAGAAGCCGAGGCCAAATTCAAGCAGATCTCTGAAGCTTACGATGTAAATTCTTTTCGATTACTTAAACCCTTCTTTGCCCTTATGAATTTCGTATTCGGTAATTCCAATTCGTATGATTTTTGTCGGCAGAAAGTGAAGTAAGTTAACCCTTTTCTGGGCAATCTCACGTCTGTTTGGGGCTTCAGTTCCCATTCAATTCGTGATTGTGTGTTTGGTTAATCGAAGCTTTATTGCAGTTTTATTGACAAAACTGGAAATTCCATGTTCGTTGATTCATTTGGTTACTTGTTTTCTTTGATTAAAGGTTTTGAGCGATTCTCAAAAACGAGCAATCTACGATCAATACGGAGAAGAAGGACTGAAGAGTCAGGTGCCACCCCCTGGGGCCGGTGGCTTTCCGGGAGGTCCCGACGGCCCAACATCGTTTCGGTTTAACCCAAGAAGTGCCGATGACATCTTCTCCGAGTTCTTCGGCTTCTCACGCCCCTTTGGTATGGGCGGTGACTCACGCACAGGACCATCTGGATTTCGATTTGGGGATGATATTTTCGCCTCATTCAGATCTGCTGCTGGAGAAGCCTCGAATGCACCAAGAAAAGCTGCACCGATAGAAAGGCCGTTGCCTTGTAGTTTGGAGGATCTTTACAAAGGAACCACCAAGAAGATGAAGATCTCACGAGATGTCATCGATTCTACTGGGTAATAATCCATTGTCTTTATGCTTTCTGATCGTTTTCCGACCACATTCCGGTTGAAATCATCTGAATCTCGTAACTATTAATATCATCTGAGTCTATCCTTAGTAGAGATACAGCAGTAACTTAGGCTCATCTATCTCACTGTTTTGATAACTGAGATATTAAAAATATGATCTTTCTGATACTTTAGGTTGGAAGCATCAACGTAAATTCGTTTTTCGTTTTGCGCCCACGAAATCATTTTTGTTGGGTTACAAAATTCGATTAAAAAGTCTCTATTTTGAACAAATTGATCTGATGTATCAATGTCTGAACAATGGGGATGAGGAATGTTTAGCTCTGTAGTTAATAGAACAGAGACATTATCTATTCATTCATATTTGTGTTTGCAGGAGACCCACAACGGTAGAGGAGATCTTGACGATAGAAATCAAACCCGGGTGGAAAAGAGGGACGAAGATAACGTTCCCGGACAAGGGGAATGAGCAAAGAGGAATCATACCTTCTGATCTTGTTTTCATCATAGACGAGAAGCCTCACGCAGTCTTCAAACGGGACGGGAATGACTTAGTGGTAACGCAGAAGATTTCTCTCACGGAGGCCCTCACTGGCTACACCGTTCAAGTCACGACTTTGGATGGTCGAACATTGACCATCCCTGTAAACAACGTAATCAGTCCTTCGTATGAAGAAGTGGTGAAGGGGGAAGGTATGCCCATTCCGAAAGACCCTTCTAAAAAGGGAAACTTGAGGATCAAATTCAACATTAAGTTCCCTTCGAGGCTTACTACTGATCAGAAATCTGGAATCAAACGTTTGTTAACGTCTTAGCAGAAGAAATCTCAGTTAAGCTCATCTCTCTCTCTCTCTCTCTTGCAGCCTTTGATTTGGTTTAGTTCCAGGGAACTGTGAATTATATCTTCCAAACGTCGCCGTTTTGGGTTGTAGTGACTTTTTCTTTGTATGAACTTGGAACTTAAGCTCTGTTCAGAGATTCAATCTGTGGAGTTTTTTTTTTTTTCTTATGCGAAGTTTGTCTTATTTATCTTTTGTATTAGATGTTGTTATAAAGTATAATTACTAATGTTTAATAATATTTAATGCGTACAATGTTCTACAAAATGAGTAATTATCTGTTCTGATCGATCGTTATGGTTGTTTTGAGCTGATATAAGGTGGATATTGATGATTTTAAATGATTTCGAGTTTTATATCTTTTTAATTACAATAATAAAACAAAAGTTAGTAAAACTCATGGTTTTTAGAATTAATTTTGGTCTTATTTTCTAGGAATTTATAATTTCCTAATTATTTTTCTGTTTAAATATAATTCCCGATTCATTTCGTCGTCATAAAGCAAAAAGGTTAATTACTAATTATATATTCGTAAAAAAAAAAAAAGAAGAAGTAAAGTTTATCTTCGCTCCTATACTTATATTATTTATATTCGTATAGGATCAGATCACGACGTATATATACAAACATCCACCAAAAACAAAACAGTGACCGCTGACCAGAGGAACATCCTCTTTCGCCAAATTTAAAAAAAAAAACAAACATTTATAATATTTATATATATATTGATTATATTATTCGAGAGAGACGCGGAGACTCAACGTTGCATCGGAGTAGCGGCCTGACTTGGTCGTTGGGAAGCATAGAGCCTAAGCTTCTTATGAAGTATCGCCATTGAAGCCAATAACTTCACCTTCTGAATACTCTTTAGCACTCCCATTACGTTAATCATTGTCTTCATCCTCAACGTATCTGCGGCCTCCACCACTTCCTTCATCGCCTCTTTGATCTTTTCCACTTCGGTCACCGTCTCTTCCTCCTCCTCCGCCGTTATCCCTTCTTCCCTCCCCCACTTTCGTATCGCCGTCGCTGGCTCCGGATCCCCAATCCTCTCCTGGACCTCCGCCAGACGTTTCTCTATCTTTGTTTCTGCTTCCATCGTCTCCCTCTCGATGTTAATTATCCTTTCTCTTTGCTCCTCCGTCGTGTCATTCACGGCTTGGTCCAGGATCGCTAATGCTAACATGGGTTTGAAGCCGGCGACCCAGAGGAAGCATTTTTCGAGGTCGGAAAACCACGTCGGGGCGAAAAGGGCAAAACAGTCATTCTCTCTTACCAAGGCTTTGTGTTCGAAGTAGTCCGTGTAGTGGCGGATGACACGGTTGACGAGATCTTCGGGGTTAGTGTAACCGTCCTCTCCGGCGTGCTCTCGGGCCTCGAGGAGTTCGTCGTGGAACCCGTCTTGCCGGATAAACCAACCGCCGACGAACTCAGCGAACTCGGACGCCTTCATGACGTAAAGCCCGTGCTCTCTCGGACGACATGGGATGTTTGAAATATAAGAACGTATAAATAGTGGTCTTTTGGGGGTAAAAATGGAAATTCAGTATTTTAATGGCAACGATTAACAAGTGGGAACAAGTGGGAGGGAGTATATTAATTATCCTAAAGGATAATGTTATTTTAATGTAATTATATGATATGAATAGTGTTATGATCATAGTCCCGATACTGAGTGGCGGCTAATTTTGTCTTCGACATTTAGTAGTAAAAAAAAAGGTGGATAGATTAACCGGATTTTTCATATCATCTAAAACTGGATTAAAAAATCATATTCAATTTTGGAATATATTTTAAAATTTTAGAGATATCCCAAAAACGATAAAATTAATACTTTGTTAACTCATTTACAAAATTATCGATACATTAACATTGTGTTATACCATTTAATCGTTGTATGGTTAACATCTCATCATTTTGTATCGCATCATTGATACAAAATTGATATAATCACATCATTGTCACATAATTGTTATAGTATTTTAACCATAATTGAATATTCATGTTTAGTTTAAAAAATAATGGTTTTTATTATAATATATATTATATTCCCAATATTCATAGTTGTACATGTTAGCTAGGTGCGGAGGAACAACTTGCAAAAAAGTTTTTGGAATATTCTCGAATGATATTAATATTGGAAGGAAAATCATATACATATAATTAATATATTAATGTGAGTATATATATAATATTTCCTATATTTTGGGTATATATATAATGTATTATATAGAGCAATGGCGGTTTTGATGAGAGGGGAGGTGGAGGCATCATACGAAGACAAGTCATTTGACCCACCAATTAGTTACTCCTCTCTATCTTTGCTCGGAGAAAAACTCACAAATATATTTACTTTAAATTATTTTTAAGTGTCAATAATTAAATATAATTATTTTTTAATTTTTATATATGAATTATTATGCATTTTAAAATTTATAAATTATAATCACTTTTTTAAATTAATTTTAATAATAAAAAATATTTATTATGTTTAGTAGTCTTATTGGGCCGAAATTTAAAAAGGTATTCAAAGCCCGATTATATCCCAACATCTTTATAGTCCAGCCTTTTTAGGGTCAATTCTATAACCACAAATTTGGCATTAGTTATTTTTTAAATATTTTTCATGCATATTATAAAAAATTGAAAACTCCATATTTAATAACACTTCCAAATCATAATAATTGAAAAAAATCAGATATTAAATTCTTAAAAAAAATCTTATAAAATTTGAATTTAATGAGCAAGATTATACTATAGAATTAAACCAAATCTAAAAACATGTAAATTAAAGAAATGACTTCAATAATGCTTTATTAGAAAAAAAAAGAAAAAAAAATACGAGCTTATTGGGTTGATCGTCAATGGCTTCTCACAGAGGCATCATCAAGGTTCATCTCTCCGTCGTCCTCCTCCTCCTTTTATGTGCTCTCATGTTCTGTCTGCTCTTATTCTCCGACAGAATCTGTCTCATTTCTTCTCCATGGTCGTCGTCGTTCATTTTCAATTCGAAGCTCCGTTCAAAAGACCCTTCTGGGTCCAAATCTAGTGAGTAAAAATACAAAATTACACTCTCTAATTAACAAAAAATCTCATTTCCCTTATCTGTTTCTGTTGTGTTATTCTTCTGATCAGATGATAAACCTGCGAAAGAAGAAACAGCTGTGGAGTTCAATGAAGAGTGTGACGTCACGGTCGGAAAATGGGTTTACAACAGTTCGATGGAGCCTCTTTATACGGACGAATCCTGTCCGTACATCGATCGAAAATTCGCCTGCGTTAAAAATGGACGACCTGATACCGATTATCTCCGTTGGGAATGGCGGCCTGATAACTGTACTCTCCCCCGGTATATATACATACATTATACAAATATATACAACTTTTATTTTTCATTTTCAAACGAAAAGATCATAAAGGGTATGTGTGAATTATAATGAACAGATTTAGTCCAGAGTTGGCATTGAATAAACTGAGAGGGAAAAGGTTACTGTTTTCCGGAGATTCACTTCAACGAACGCAGTGGGAATCCTTCGTGTGTTTAATTAATTCCATCATTCCCATTGGACAAAAATCTATGAAAAGAAGCAACAGATATTCTATCTTCACAGCTAAGGTAGGTCAAAGGCAATATATATATATATATAATGAGAGCAATCATTATGACTTGTGTTCCAAGTTAACCTTTTTTCATTAGAAATTTCTTTTGGGTGTTAATTAGGAATACAATGCGACTGTGGAGTTCTACTGGGCACCGTTTTTAGTGGAATCAAATACAGATCTTCCAATAATAGCCGATCTGAAGAAGAGAGTCGTGAAGGTGGATTCATTACAAGATCGATCCAAGTATTGGGAAGGATCTGACATTCTTGTCTTCAACACTTATGTCTGGTGGACGAGTGGCCTCAAAATCAAGGCTCTGTAAGTACATATATCTGTATCTATACATATATATATATAGAGAGAGAGAGAGAGAAGGAGAGAGAGAGAGATAACATATCATGAGTACTACTGTGTGTAATTACGCAGATGGGGTTCGTTCCGAAACGGAGAAGAAGGTGCGGAGGAGTTGGATCCGCACGTGGCTTACAGGTTAGGGCTGAAGACATGGTCAAACTGGGTTGACTCTACCGTTGACCCTTACAAGACCAAAGTCTTCTTCACCACCATGTCTCCCACCCATATCTGGTAAGCACGTACGAACGTACAACCATATATATTTTATAGAATCTTACAGAAGCGTTTTTTGGAACGACTAGGAGTGCGGAATGGGGAAAGCCAAACGGCACGAAGTGTTACAACGAGAGAGAACCAATAAAGAAACGAAAGCACTGGGGAAGTGGGTCAAACAAGGCAATAATGGAAGTCGTTACAAGCGTGGGGAAGAAGATGAAGAGCCACGTCAGCTTTCTTAATATAACTCAGCTCTCAGAGTATCGTATTGACGCCCATACATCGTCTACACTGAGACAGGTGGCAAGATCTTAACGGCTGAAGAGAGGGCGGATCCTATGCGGTACGCTGATTGCATACATTGGTGTCTCCCTGGTTTGCCCGACACGTGGAATCAGATCCTCTTGGCTCATTTGTGATTATAATTATCACGATTTAGAGAATATAATGGATAAACAATAACATGCAAAATGATTTTTTTTTAAATAAGAAAATAAATATTACTGCTGATTAATAAAATATTGTGTAAAATTTAATATAAATAATGTTATTTATGTCCAAACATATGTATATTGTTCTGATATATATTCAAGATGAATACTATTAAACGTACATAAATAGAAGAAGAATATTATCAAATGTACATTAATAGAAAATATGATCCGAATACTTGATATTGAATAGAGTTATAATTGACGTAAATATTTATCAAAGAATTAAATCATGATCTGAATGAAAATAGATAAAAGTAAAATGATTGAAGAAAAAAAATAAATTTGTAACGAAATTTTAAAATAAAAAACAAAATGATATTTAAAAGAATATAGCAATATTTAGAAAATTTTTAATTATATATTTAATATATATTAAAACATGAATAACGTCATCCCACCCGATTCGATTAGTGTGGTCGTTGACGCGAGGATATCTCATCACATCACACATATATGTTTGGTCAAAATATTAATGTCCTATTCACCATAAATATGTCTTTTTAATAAACAATAATGCAATTTTACGCTCGAGAATTTTAAAAAAAATTATACATCAAAATTAAATAAATGTACACCAATTTATATAAACACACGTAATAAACATAAATGCAAAACCCATATTATAACTTTTTCACAAGCACTACATAGTATAAAGTGTTATTGTTCGAGTTCATTTATTTATTTCTAAATATATTCTAACCAATTCTTCCATCGTATTCTGAAACATATGACTAATATTATATAAAACATATTATAAATCAATACAATAATTATAAAAAAAATAGCTAAGTGTGTGGATTACGTTTAAAGATTTTGCCCTAACCTCCATCGCATTTTTCTTTATAAAATATAAAAAAGATGGATGTAACACATCCAAACATGTCTTTAGATTCACTCCTACTCCATCCAAAACAAACGACTTATGTCCTAATAATAATAGTAATAATAATCAATAATAAAATAATTATATAAAACCATGTGGGTTTCATTCTCACAAATTATTGGTTCTATACAACTATGAGCTTATTGGGTTCATCGTCAATGGCTTCTCAAAGAGGAATCAAGGTTCCTCTCTCCGTCGTCATCCTCCTTTTATGTGCTTTCATCTTCTTTCTTCTATTATACACTGAGAGACTCAGTCTTATTTCTTCTTCTTCTTCTTCTTCTTCGTACTCATCGTTTTCATCATTCCTTTTCAAGTCCAAGCTCTGTTCAAGAAAATACCCTTCTGGGTCCAAATCTAGTGAGTAAAAGTCTCTGTTTTTCAAAACCCTAATTCAGTTCTGTGTGTTGATTCTGACAGACGAATCTGTTTGTTTCTTCTTGATGAGCAGAGGATAAGCTTACGACAGAAGAAACGACTGTGGATGCAGAACTTGTCGACGACAGATTCGAGTTCGATGAAGAGTGTGACGTCACGGTCGGGAAATGGGTTTATAACAGTTCGATCGAGCCTCTTTACACGGACGAATCCTGTCCGTACATCGACCGACAATTCGCCTGCATGAAAAATGGACGGCCTGAGACTGATTATCTCCGATGGGAATGGCGTCCTGATGACTGTACTCTCCCTCGGTATATATACATACACTTACACCTTCTGAACGTACGTGTGTTCTTTCTTGGATATAAGATCTTTGATGCTATGTATGTATATATATATATATATATGTATGTATGGATTGATGAACAGATTTAATCCAGAGTTGGCATTGAATAAACTGAGAGGGAAAAGGCTTCTGTTTGCGGGAGATTCACTTCAACGAAGCCAATGGGAATCCTTCGTGTGTTTGGTGAATTCCATTATTCCAACGGGACAAAAGTCAATGAAAAGAGGCAAAAGATATTCTGTCTTCAAAGCTAAGGTAATATACATAGAAAAGAACAAAAACATTATGACAATAATATCTTCATTACTACGAAGGACAACAGTCACAGAAGAAAAGAACCAAAGTAGGTCATAGTGACTTGTGTCACAAGCATCGAATAGGTGTCAGATTCTCATTGAAATGTTTTTAGGAGTACAATGCGAGCGTGGAATTCTACTGGGCACCATTCATAGTGGAATCAAACACAGATCTTCCAGTCATAGCCGATCCCAAGAAGAGAGTCGTGAAGGTGGATTCATTACACGACAGATCTAAGTACTGGGAAGGAGCTGACATTCTCGTTTTCAACACTTATGTCTGGTGGATGAGTGGCCTTAAAGTCAAGGCTCTGTAAGTACATATATCTATCTGTATCTATACATATATATAGAGAGAGAGAGAGAGAGGGAAGGAGAGAGAGATAACATATGAGTACTGTGTGTAATTACGCAGATGGGGTTCGTTTCCAAACGGAGAAGAAGGTGCGGAGGCGTTGGATACGCCGGTGGCTTACAGGTTAGGGCTGAAGACATGGTCAAACTGGGTTGACTCCACCGTTGACCCTAACAAGACAAGAGTCTTCTTCACCACCATGTCTCCTACTCATACCAGGTGAACCCTAATCACCACCAATAATATATAAATTATGACAATATTCTATAATTTATAAATTATTTTCTACTGGCAATGGAACGACTAGGAGTGCGGACTGGGGAAAGCCAAACGGCACGAAGTGTTACAACGAAACAGAGCCCATAAAGAAACGAAAGCACTGGGGAAGTGGGTCAAACAAGGCCATGATGGAAGTCGTTACAAGCGTGGGGAAGAAGATGAAGAGCCACGTCAGCTTTCTTAATATAACTCAGCTCTCAGAGTATCGCATTGATGCCCATACATCTGTCTATACTGAGACAGGTGGCAAGATCTTAACGGCTGAGGAGAGGGCGGATCCTATGCGGTACGCTGATTGCATACATTGGTGTCTCCCTGGTTTGCCTGACACGTGGAATCAGATCCTCTTGGCTCATTTGTAATATAACTTTAGGAATGGAGGATAGAATGGGAAATCCAAAATCCTCTCTCTCTCTACTCTTTCTTGTGTATCTATTCAATGTATTTTTTCCCCATTATTTTTCAATTAATTACAATCTGAAACGACAAGCAGTTCGTTCCATATATCCTGAATTGTTTTATGATAATAGAAGCAAAACAGTTTTGTCTTGCTAGAAACGACATACAGTTCGGCCCATGTACGGTGGTTTGGGCTTCAGTCTTTTGGAGATGGGTAAGAGCGTGTGTACAATCTCAACCGTTGATTTAAATTTAATACTCTTACAGCCGTCCGATCTAACCCTAGAACACCACAACGAACTTTTCGTGTTCTATATATACAACTCTTGAAATCGTCATTCGTATAGATCTCGTTGAGTTCGTCGAATCTAGAAGCAGCCTCCGCTTTCTGGTCAGGTAAACCGCTCTACCTCCATGATTTCTCAATTTCTTATATCACATCTTGGTTGGTTCTGTGGGAATCGTCGGATTTTGCTTATCGCTCTTAATTTTTTTAGGGATTTTGATCGATTATGTTGGTTACTCCTCCTGATTCGTGTGAATTTGTGTTATGGTTCCAGCGTAATCGAAGACTTTGACTATGGCGGGAGGAAATTTTATTCACAGAGTTGTTTCTTACCTCGCTAACGAGCTCATAGTTAATGGCTTGGCGAACAGGTAGTACCTTCTTCATTGGTCAGGGTTTCGTATTCGTATGTTTTGCCAGTGGATCTTATGAGCTTCTTTCTCTGGCCGATTGGATTCCAAATGTTCTTAATCGGCTCGTTCAATTGAAGCGAGATAGCCTCAACTTACACGCTGGTCTGTTGCGTAAGTTCCATACGCTGCAGCGTAGGAAGATTGATAGATTTTTCTTTGAAAGAAAACAAACGTACATTTCTGATCGTATTTGCATTGGGATTGTTCTGCTTGATTGGTTTTCTTATTCATTTGGTTTGGGCATAAGAACATGTGTATTACGGTTTACCTTTTGGCAACCTGAAACGAGTTCATCTTGAAACCGGTGCAATGTTTAACATAAGAAAATCTCTAAATCTTGATAGATATTGAGAGTTGTTAAGCTGTTGTTTGCTGCCAATGATGACTCTTCGTAGGCTTGTCCTGATTTCAGAAATGACGTACTACTTATATGTGAGAGACTGAGGCAATCATCGTCCTGTTACCTACCTTTAAAATCATCCTTAGTGTACATTCGATTCACGCATGAATCTAAATGTTGTTTTCATAAGCCCAATTCAATTTCTGTACACACAGTCCTGCCTTTCAGAGGTTTGCTGTGAGGACGTCAAAGAAGATGGAAGAAGTCTCAAAATTGGGTAAATGTTAAAAAATTCACAGTGGTGTTTTGCTTTTATGAGAAAATGGTTATGATAAGAATAGGTTTTGTGCTTTGGGTTTCAGCTGCACAGAAGCAACAGGAACTGGCGGAGCAAATGAAGCACGTTTCTAGGAACTTTGACGTGAGTTCCACGTTTCACATTTCGCTTCTACTTTGAAAAAAGCTTGTTGGGTTTTGTACAAAAGTATATGCTAAAGTGTGTAAATAACTTCTTTTTGGACTTTGCAGGTGACTAAGAGACAGTGAGTGTGAGACGAATTAAGGTTCTGTGGGTGGATGTGTATATAGGCTTTGTGAATTGAAGGATTATTTCGACGCTGAAACGACACCGTTTCGGAGTTTGGCCTGATGTGATGCCTCTTCATTCATTGTTTCTCTAGGCTTGGAAAAATAAGAATGAGAAGCTTTGATAAGTGATTTTATAGTTACTCTTACATTCATTTGGATTCTATCTTTTACCCAAAACAACACCGCTTTAATAATAGACAACGAAAAGGACGAAGAATGATAAAGCGAAGTAGAAATAAATAAGAACTCTTCCATTATTATTGCAATTATTATTATTATTATTATTATTATTATTATTATGTATACGTAATTCCTCTGCCACCTCGTACTTGATTATTATATGTATATGTCTCATCATCACCATCTGTCTATTTCATGAGGGATGTCGGCATTGCCATGATAGACCATCTGCATCTCTTCTCTCCATATCTGCAATCATAAAGAGGAAAAATGAGAAAAAAAAAAAGATATAAAGAGGAGAAGGGAATTCAATACAAATACCGTATTCCTGAATTCTAAACGGATAAGAGGAACGTTTGTTCTGTGGACATCATTTAGAGACATCCTTAATAAAATTTAAAACATCTTACATGGGAAAATTATATTTACCTTCAAAGCATGCGAAAATCCTGACTGTATTACAGAGTTCCGAGCAATCTCGCAGAGATCACATGAACTCAATTTCCATACCTGCAACAACAATATCAAAATCAGCATCAATCAAGGGGGCTTTCCATAAAGAGCAGAGAGGGGGACTTACAGAAGCGGCAATGCTATATTCTTCTACCAAAGGTTCTTTGGTAAGATGAATTTGGAGAGGATCGTCAGTTGAAAGTGAAACATTGAGACCCCTTGAGAAGAATATTGGCAATGGGTTTCTATGGTAATCTAAGAACAATGAATTGTTGCTCAGTGGTGACATTGCCAGACCGATCTGATTTATATTTGGACGCCAAAAAAAAAAAATGATCAGTTGTACATCTTTAAGAAAAAATAAATAAATAAAACAAAGGCCAAGATTGAATTACTGTGAAACTGTTTGACCTGAGCCAGATAGTAGAGATACTGAAGAACAGGTGATTTCCTCAGGTTGATTCCATGTGCTATGTTATTTGCTATGAGAAATGTTGCTGCCAGGTGGTCAATCTCACCCGCCTGCACATTTTTACATGCATTTTAAGACACTTACTCACAGCGCCGCCCTACCGACCCTTGTTCATGGAAATGACCGAAGAGAATAACAAATACCCGAGCCTTGTTCATGGAAATGAACAAAGAGAATAACGAATATCCGAGCCTTATTCATGGAAATGAACAAAGAGAATAATGAATATCCGAGCCTTATTCATGGAAATGAACAAAGAGAATAACGAATACCCGAGCCTTATTCATGGAAATGAACAAAGAGAATAACGAATACCCGAGCCTTATTCATGGAAATGAACAAAGAGAATAACAAATACCTCGCCAGAATGTGGCCGAAATTTTATTGTAGTCATCCCCTTGGACTCGCGAAGCTGCAATAGCAATTCTTAAATGTCACTAATAGTGACTTCACATGAGGATAAGAGATCGGTTTACTTGTTATAGATATATCACATTGCTTCTACTGAAGCTAGACGCCTAACAGAAGAAGGCCATGAGGATATATATATATATATATATATGCATTAAAAAAGAAATGGCTTTTACCTTGTTCAAGGTGTAGAGATTTGCATAGCAGTAATAAGCATAGTAAGAAAATGCTGGATTGAATACGTTGGTCCACTCCGCGGGCGTGGGCATGTGTTTTGTAGGGCGTCTTTCGGGTTTGCTTTCATCATCAACCAAATCAAACCCGACAACCTGAATTTGCAAATAGAAGATGGAATTATATACTTTTGTAGTAATCTAAACCTGAAACATCAATAAGTGAAATAAGCCAAAGTTTAAGAAATGAAAAAACCTGTTTGAGGAATAGATGAAGGTGAGGATGAGAATCAGGATCCACAGTTACTTCAAATAACGGAATGAAGACATTATCGATGATGTTTTGAAACGACGTCACTGTTCCCATCTCCTTGTATACATTATAAAGTCGTGGTAGCTGAAAAAATCGAAAAAAATTATAGAAATCATGTACTTACTGCATAATCAAATCCATATCTTATCTACCGATGAATAGACGTGACATAGCCATATCATGATTCATCTAAAGACGGAATATTTTGTGAACACCTGAATTAACCAAACAACGTTCTCACTGTATAGTTCGTTGTTTACGATCCAGCTTGCCAATTGGTCCCATTCACTCATCTTTCTACCGTAAACTGAGATTCGATATTCAGCCATCTGCAGCAAACATTGCATAAGCAAAGCATGAAGACGGGTGCGTTCATACGTGCGTGATTATCATCAATGAACAGAATGGGAATGGACCTGATATTTACTTGCTGCAAGATCAGAGAATACTTGCTTTGTCAATTCAGCAAGAAAACGGCCTATACAAAAGAAGCACAATAAAGACAATTAGAGTAAAGTTTAGTAAAAATTAATTACTGTGATCAAATATAATTATGCCAGTGTTAGTCTACCTTGGATAAGATTATCCTGCTTAAGGAAAATTTCCCTTAGCCTACTCTGACCACAGGGGTTGTACTTGAGATTGAACTTATCAAATCGATGAAAAGTACTCTTGTCAGCATGAACATCCAGAAGATCAACATTCAGATCATACCTTTATAAAGAATAATAATTAAAAAAAAAAAGAAATATGATTTTTCATTTCAGGGAAAATTTAGCATTAAAGATGTCTCCCATAACCATAATAAAAGATATTTGTGTACCCAGTTAAATCCAGGCTCTCAAAAACTTCTCTTAAAGTCATATATGTCCCATCTCGAAAAATAACAACCTGAGCAAGAAGAAATAGTTTCAAGATCAAAGAATATCCACCATGAACGTACACCATATCGAAAGGATTTTCACAATTGCCCAAACATGCAAACGTACATGCAGCAATCTGTACTAAATGTCACAAACGTTTACCAAATGTATGTAGCAAAAGTAAGAGATTAAAAAAAAAAAAGAATGTACCTCATCAGGTTCCTTCCTTAGTTTTGACTTGATAAACCTCAAAAGATGTTTCTGATTCATGCATGCTGAATGATGAACATGAGTATCAACTTTTCGGACATTATAAAAGTCACGATGCGGTGCACTTTTCTGAGCAAGAAATTCCCTATCCGCATTGAGCATTAGATGAAGATTGAATTTCTAAAATAGGAAGGCAAAGTGTCAATATAGTGAGAGAAGCAAAGTATTGCATCCACCTCAAGGAGATTATTACCAATTTCATATTTACCTGTTCCAGAAGAACCAATCGTCGATGACATAAAGTTCGAATATTTCCTGCTGCTATAACTCTAAGTATAATATGTAAGTCGGTGAAAAAAGTGGTTGCATCAGCAACAGGGAAGAGTTCAACTTTTGCTGACATTTAAAAAGAAAATCAAAGGAACGGGAAAAAACGTCAACATATAGTGTGACTGTCCAAATGTGAGACAAGAAGAGTAAGACCAAATCAAAGTGTTGGCTTCTTACAATCTGTGTTTGCATAGACATGGACAACACCATCTTTCATCTCAAAGTGGTGCTTGAAAAGGGTAAAATTTATGTATATCAGATGAACAGTGAAAAGAATAGATCCATTGACATAATATGAGAAACAGAATTACATACTCACATTGGATTTTCCCTGTGGAACATAAGCAAATGGATCAGGATTGGGCTTTGGAGTGCTGGGGTCAGATATGATTTCTCTTTCCCAAGGAGCTACTAATTCTTGGAAGACATATTTCTTCCTCAGTTCAAGGCACTCTTGTAGGCACACATATGCTTCAATTTCATCTTGTGTCGGTACCTCTGGATAAGTTAAGCAAATAAAAAAAGCTTACATAAGTCTAAGTTTTCAATGGATTACCCGTAATCTGACATATCATTGCATATCTTCAAGAGCTAAAACAGTAAAGTATGTATATCACAAGTTTACAATAGAACAGAATGAGATTATTATTACCCATAGGAGAAATATTAAGACGGACAAAGGTTTCTTGCTCTGGCTCTTTCCTAAGAATATCAGCAGCAATAGGGTCAGCCTGAACGCCGTGCAAATCACGAGATACACTGTGAGAGCGGATAATATTTGCACTAGCCATAGCTATTTGCTCTCCATTACCAGTAATATGGTCTGGTAACTCCAGAGCCTGCACAAGCAAACCAACAAAATATATCACATTTCTGTTACACTCCTTTCTGAATGATCACCGCATGTTTCTTCTAACATATAAGTAAAGGACAAAGTTAATACAAACATAAAATCGGAAAATAAACTCACAGTATTGCCATTAGTGTGCATTAATGTAGCATCCAATTCGCCATCACCAATTATATTATCTTCCTCATCCGATCCTTCCACACTTCCAAAAATACTTGCAACAGGGGATTTTGGCGAAGTTGGTCTAACGAAACTTCCAACTCTCTTCGCAGAGCCAAGCATCGAGGATTTCCCTGTACCATTGTTCATTACTTTCATTTTTTTAACAGCTTTATAAAGGGACTGAAAGCAAAAATGGAAATAGAATGGTGGATACATCTCACTAATTCTTCCATACTGATGCCAATTAATCTACCATTGTTGATCACTTCCATTGATGTATGGATAATCCATAATGATCCACTAACTGGAACATAATTGTTCAAGCTTAACTGGAAAACAGTATAATTTTGATAAAAAAAACTACTCAACTAATGGATAATCCATAATGATCCACTAACTGGAACATAATTGTTCGAATTTTCTTCAATCGATGTCTATATTTGGCAAATTTGTTTCGTCTCTCACATATTTTGGTCCGATTATTACATTTATCACTTATGATACATGTAATTAGCGTTTCTCCAAAGAAAAATCTCAATCAAAGTACAGCAAGAATCAATCATCTACTAAACCCTCGATTCTGCCATTAACAACAATAATCCTATAAACTTGACACTAATTACTTAGATGTGATTACCGAACCTACCATTAATTCCTCTAAAGGTACAATAATCTCCTCATAATTAAGCAATCATACTATATATGGTCTTGTGACCGTAGCACAAATCCGCCATTTTGGGGCAAAATTTCCATACAGAACAGATCATCGATCGGAGTGAATAATACGGCAAACAATAAGGGGAGAAATTTATTCCGGGAAGAGCTCCGGTATATTTATACCTTCAGCTAGCGAGCGGAGCCTCGGCAAACCAGAAGGGATACCATCGACGATGATGGGAGGTCCATTAACACGCCTCCCATCCCCGAATCCATCATATCCGCCGGAAATAACCGTCACGTCAGGCAAAGAGGCAGATACTTGCCGGTAATTACCTTCGGTCTTCCGACGCAAACCGCCGGGGCGCTTCTTCAACTGTCGTCGCGGCTGGTCTTCGTCGGAGTCACTGTCTCTCTCGACGGACTTGGCGAACTCTAGGAGCTGCGCAAGAGTCTTCCTATGCATGAAATACGCCGATACGGCCACGAAGGAGGCTCCGACGAGAGCCGCCATGGCTAGGTGAAGAGCGTAACTGTCCATTTAACGCAGTCGCCTCAGATTATCGGGACTATTTCTCGAATGAGAATATGCGAAAACCCTACAAGAAACAGTAGAGCATATGGAGAAATGGAGGCATGAAAAAGGTCTCTTTTGAGCAGGTGAGTCTTCCTCTGTTATTTATAGACAAATGAAGCCATGGGACCAATCTCCTGTTATTTCACCTGCAACTATTTTCCATCTTTTTTAGAAATATTTAAATTTCGATTTTCCACAAAATTTAATAAAAACCTTATGATATATGAAAATCCATAAATACTATTAATAAAAATACATTTATTTTAAGCTTACGAAATATATATGTGTATATATGTGTGTGCTTTGCAGCTGTGTTACACAATTCCTGGATAACGCACGTGTCTTTATTATCAAAATGGGCACAGTCGATATAACATATTATTCGTACACATGATACACGTAGGTGATGTCTATCATCTCTTCTTAAAGTTATATTCCTATGAGACGTGATCTACAATTGTCTCATTCTCCAATATCCGCTTGACACGTGTCCCGGTTTAATATTTTCCAACAACTTTTTTCTATTTTTATTTTTTCTTCAATAGAAATTTACGGATTAATTTAATTTTTTTATCTGAATTAATGTAAAATATTTTTTATAATTAAAATTATTCAATGAAATTATTTGGTTGCAACTTTTTTATTAGTAGAAAGTTTTTATGAATAATGATTATCACATTATTGGATATTTTTGGATTTTGTGATATGTATGTTTTCAATGTCCCACGTGAACATGGGACCACTGTAGGCCTAATGGGCCTAAAATAGACATTAATGGGCCGAGACTTAAAATGGGCTTCGCCCTTTCCATCAGGCTCAGCCCAAGATGACATTTAACCCTTTGACTTATTACTCCACCTCCGGGGTGATAATGTAATTTCAGTCTCGTAGCAAATTGGTAAATGGTGAATTATAATTGTTAAATAGTAAAATATATCACAATACGTTATAATTTACAACCGCTATTACTGAGATTCAAAGTTAATTTGATCGCATTGTATAGATTATTTAATTTAATCGCACCTCGTGACCATGGTACGGCATCGTAGAGATTATTATTAATTATTATTAATTATTATTAACATAAAAAAGATGGGGCTGCGCTGGAAATTTCGACAACCGCAAGCAAGAAGGAAGAAGAAGAAGCAGAGACCTCTCTGATTCTTCTTCTTCTTCTTCTCGGCGTGAGAGATAAAAAGAGGAATTGTTTCTTTTTCTCCAATTGTAGTAAAAATGGTGGAAGCGGAGGAGGCAAACAAGGCATCGCCGGCGAAGCAGGGGTCGATTCCGCCGTACATGAAGGCGGTGTCGGGCTCGTTTGGAGGAATCGTAGAGGCGTCGTGTCTTCAACCGATAGACGTCATCAAAACGCGTCTGCAGCTCGATCGTGGCGGTGCGTACAAGGGAATCCTGCACTGCGGTTCCACGGTGGCGCGAACCGAGGGCGTTCGCGCGCTCTGGAAGGGCTTGACGCCGTTCGCGACTCACCTCACGCTCAAGTACGCGCTTCGAATGGGATCTAACGCCGTTTTCCAGTCTGCGTTCAAGGACTCTGAGACCGGAAAGCTCAGCAACCGCGGCCGTCTTCTCTCCGGATTTGGCGCCGGCGTCCTCGAGGCTCTTGCCATTGTGACGCCGTTTGAGGTAAGCGATTTCGCCTTTTCAAATTCATCATTGTTCAAAAGATGGTTGTCCATTATTTTATTCGGTGCCTTTTGTTACGGTTCGATTTGCTGCGGTTAAACAATCGCCAGTGGGCCAGCTCCGAAATGTATATTGTATTAGATATAAGAGTGGTTGTAGATGGTGCAAAAGGAGTGGAAATCTGATGCAGCATGGTTTTCACACTAGAATTTGTTCACGACTGAGTCAGCTCGTGCATTTGATGTTTGATGGTGGGTTATCAGGAGAGGCTTTTTACAGAACAGAGACAATGATTAGTGTTGAACCATATGGATACGCTGTTCTTTGATTATACCATTAGATTACTGCTTCTGATTCACATAGATGACAATTATGATTATGTCATTAGATTACTGCTTCTGATTCACATAGATGACAATTATGATTATGCCATTAGATTACTGCTTCTGATTCACATAGATGACAATTATGATGATGCTGTTAGTATTAGGTGGATTCATAGTGTCTTAAATTCATGTCAATGAATATTATTCAATGCATCTTGCTTCTCAAATAGGTCTTATGTCCCAAGAAATGTTAAAGACTACAAAGGTTGATTAGTACCAAATGCAGCCATTTTCTATGAACTATCAGAAGGGTATCTGAATATCGATATTATAATTTCAGTAGAGTCCATTAATCTACTCAAACTGCAACTTTTCCTTCACACATAAAGAACCATTGGTGAGTTTTGATTCTTATATATTTCCAGGTGGTGAAAATCAGACTTCAGCAACAAAAGGGATTAAGCCCAGACCTCTTAAAGTACAAGGGACCAACACACTGCGCCGGAACCATCATCAAAGAGGAAGGTCTGCTTGGTCTATGGGCAGGAGCTGCTCCAACGATAATGCGTAATGGCACGAATCAAGCTGCCATGTTCACAGCCAAAAATGGGTTTGATGTACTCATATGGCACAAACATGAAGGAGATGGGAAAGTTCTAGAGCCATGGCAGTCAATGATCTCGGGATTCTTAGCAGGAACTGCAGGTCCAATATGCACGGGACCATTTGATGTGGTGAAAACAAGGCTGATGGCTCAAAGGGGAGGGATGAAATATAAAGGGATGGTGCATGCCATAAGGACCATTTATATAGAGGAAGGAGTATTGGCATTGTGGAAAGGGCTTTTGCCCCGACTCATGAGGATTCCACCAGGACAAGCTATCATGTGGGCAGTAGCTGATCAGATCATTGGTTTTTACGAGAAGAGATATCTTCGTAATGCTTCTGTTTAGGTCACTATTGTCTTTTCCTTCTCAATTGTTTTGGAATTGTTTCTCTTCTTCAAAAGAGATGTAGAATTAATTAGTAACCCATTAAAACATTCTTTTACATTCAACCCTTTTATGTTTTGTTTAATAGTGACATTGTGTAGACTAAGATATACCGTCTTCTCTATGATATATTATATGATATAACATGGTATCTAATATATACAAATAAAATTTGATATAACGTTATAGTACAACATGTTGACATAAGGTATGAATAAAATTTGGTACAACTACAATAATATTATTAATATTATTATTATGAATATTTTATATTACATAATACACCTTATTATACTAACCTAATTAACGAATAACATGTATTTTATAAAAATATAATAATATATAAATAATTAATAATAAATATTAATATAATTTAATATTTAATAATAACAATAATAGTATAAAAACCAATCAAAATATTTTATTATCAATCAATCAAAAAATTATTTCAAAATTTACTTAAGATTAATTAAAATCAAAATTTAGTGAAAGATGATTTCAATTCCAATAGCAATTTAAAAGCCGTCCAAAGTTATTTCGACCACCAATCCCCTTTATTCTCCATCAAATACCTCTATTATTATAATATCCATATTAAGCAATGGAGTTCAATGGACGGATAGTCTAAAGCATTAACATCTTTCTATCCCTCTCGGGGATAGTCATAGCGTAAGATTTTGTGATTTTAAAATAATATAGAAATAACAAATTGCTTACTAAAAACATCAACAAATCGGTTCAATTCACACATTCCCCATTTTGAGCAAATCTCCTATTCCCCATTTTTTTCTTCTTCTTATGGTTCTATTTCTCTCATTTTGGTATTATATGGAATGGAAGAATGATTTGCAAACTCTCGCCCCAAAAAGAAGAAAAAATAAATTAAAGAAAAACTATAATGATGCCATATCTGTGCTGTGAGTAAAACGCAGGCAGGGACAGACGTACCTTCCCAAGTTTTATGTACAGAGTTCCTGAACCGCCAAACATAAGCCGAAGCCAGGGAGGGGGTAAGCACATGAATTAGGAAAGAACTGACCATAAGGGAAGTACAGTGCCATGCGTCACTCATATCACTGTTCGCTCCATAGAAACACACAGCCAAACAAAATTCCAGAGTTCAACCACACCTGCACTCACCATTTGACAATGATTATCGAGATGCTTCCACAGGCGTAGCATAGCATATATACATTCCACACGTTCGATATCCATATCCATATCCACATATTGATGTACAAGTCATATATTGGTTAGATATATGTTACATACTTTTGTTTGAATAACTCCATGAATAGATTTATACCACATCCATGCCCATATATAGACAATGTACAGATGTCGATATATATAAACATATATGTGCACTAATAATGAGTTCATGCTGAGTATATGCATCTTCGAAGTGCCTAACAGATGTATATGATTGAGCATACTCATCAAGTGTACACCACAGATAGATACATATGAACAGATGCATTCCAGATATAGTAAGGGCATATTCATATGTAAACATGTTTGCGCGAGAACATGTAAGTCCGGATATGTATCTAATTGTCTAAAAAGCAAAAAAATGGACAGGAAGAAGAATGAGAATCAGGAAGCTCACTTTGTATACTTGTCTGCAAGCTGTGGAGGTTGAATACGGAGAAAATAAAAGATGAAGAGACAAATACATTCTCGCTCACGGCAGCTTTAGTGCTTTCTTCACTTGCGCAAGCGCTGAGGGATGCATCCTACCGAAGGCGGAATTGAAGGCATCCCCATGAAGTGTAGAACATGTTCGAAGATTCTCACGCACTGAATCCTCCAGTGACATTTGGTTGATTGGGTCGGACACTTTGATCTTTCAATACAAGGAATAATAACCGAACACACGAATTTTGTTAATACCATTTATTTTTGTTCTTCTTAGAAGTTTTAAGAGTTTATGTTTTTTATTCACCTGTCTCATCCTTAACTCTTTACTCGGAGGGGTCTCCTCTCCTTGAGACCTGCTTGAACTCATGTCACTGCCACCATTATACATAATAATACTTTTGAGATATGGAAACTTATGTCGCGTTGTTAAATAAGAATGTCAAAATCAATCATTGCTCTAACTAACCTTGATTCTTCTTCTGTTAAATCATTGGTTCCACCCAAGATCACACTGGTGCATACACTGTTTCAAGAAACAGGATCATTCATATTTGTAATTGAAAAGTTTTCAATTACAGATTGTGTGGAGCACATACCTTAGTATTTCATCAAGTTTGTCAAGGACTTGAGGCATTCTTAGTGTAAGGATCACAGAAAGGGCCAAGCCAAATGTCTTTTTCTGCATGGGAGACACATGATCTACCTGTACATGAGTATCAAAAATGTCAGAAATGAGAGGGATGTAGTCAATTACAAACGTATGGGTACACATAATGCTTAGTGATACACTATTGTTATGGTCATAGATTAGCCCAAGAAACTTAGCCATTCAACAACCGAAAGCTTTCCCATAATAAGCCCGTATTGAATCGTTGAGAGTACATTCTCCACTGACCTTATCAAGCCAAATATCAACGAGGCAAAGGAGTATATTTTCTTCTATGGGTACCCCTGCCTGCTGGAGTAACATTGAAAGATATGGTTCAGATGTTAACTGGGCTAGGTAAATGGTATTCATCACCAGAATCCTTGCTAGGATAGCCGCTGAAGATGCTTTCACTGCAGTCTTGGAAGGCTCCCGATCATCTCCTCCACTCAAGCAAATAATTACAAGTTTCTGAGGTTAATAAACAAATGAAATATCGTGAGTGTTTAAGAACGAGGCATTTGCATAGATATGAGTTCCAATGGGAAATTGTATTTCAAATTTTTATCGAATAGATTAAAAAAAAAAAGTGATGGAAACTCACCTGTAAACAGCTGCTGATGAGAGGGGGTACCTCCACAGGAAAGCACTGAAACAAACGAGCAAATGCCTTTGAATTTAGAAGTTCCAAACTTTCACATGGTGTCATATATGGGCAGTTTAAAATGGATGGAAGCTCAAATATCTAATACAATTCGTAGAAGTGAAACAGTCTTGTTGAAACCACAAGACCATTTAATATAAGCTTATGAAAGGAACATGAAAGAATAATAATTTGAACAAAGAAATGCAACGAATGAGACCGGAAAAGATTCAATTCACAGGGCTACATTAAGTCTATAGGAACAAAGTAACTTCTTCGACATATTTCTTAGCCGTTAGCCATTGTCTATTTGACGGCCATGATTATTTCTTGCTTGTATGAACTGCATAAGCTTCGAAAAATGAGAAAACATACATACCTGGACTAATATATCGATCACTGGCAAAATCGAGAGCAACCCTTTGTCATTTACATTTCCAACTATAAGATCGAGAATCCTCGCAACACTTGAAGCATGAGTATTTAGAAACTCTCCTCCACCCATTACAATGTAGGACTCCATGATACTGACGGCAACCTACTTTTGATTATGATTAGAAATAAGTGATACTTAGTAAAAAAAAAATCAGGAAGCATCATGGCACAAGCCTACCGGAAAATGTCTTTAAAGTGAGTTTAGTAGATGATTAAAACAAACAGTGATAAGGAAAGGTCATCTCTGACATTCGGAAAAGCCTACCTGCAAATGATCAAAACTCTTTTCGATGATATTCACCATATATGGAAAGCATGCCAATAGTTGGGGCACCATCATAGGAGCATAAGAAAGTATGGCTTCCCATAACTGCACACATAGTATCGTGTCACTTTTACATAACTTATTCATATCAGCACAAAAAAAAAAAAATAGTATACAAACAACTTGAAAGGTGGGACTTACTGCCATACTATCCTCCAGAAGGTTGAGTTCATCTGGGTTATTTACATCAATGCCCTTTTGCAGAATCGGGAGCAGCAGGCTGTAGCAACTGGGAGACTGATAACCAAGAGCAACCACAAAATTCCGCAGTGCAATAAGAAGCTGAATCTGTAGAAGGCTTTCACCGGAAGATTCCTCCCACACCTGTTCTTAAAATTAAGGGCGTCCATTATAAGATAATATTTTCACATACCTAGGCGATAATACTTCATTATATGCACATGCTTCTCTGCTTGTTGCATCAAGAAAAGCATAGTGAAAAAGACATACAGAGCGATGCCGGTATACCTTTTGGAAGAACTGCACCAGTTTGTGTGCATATGGAATGACTTCACTAACATGACCGATAAGAATAGAAATCAAATTCAGAATTTGGACCTGAGAAAACAGAGGAATTCGATCATATGGTAAATGGTAACAGAGGGCAGAGATAGAGAGACATATGAGCCATAGAAGGAACCCACACAGATGGGCAAGAAGCTAGGTAAAAGCCTAAGACTATAATGACATTGGAGGTTGCTTAGCTGCATCTTTACCTTTGAATCAAACTCTTGAACTTCCTCTACCAGATTAAAGCATGAGTCCCAACAGACAGGTAGAAGATCAGAAAAATCTCGCTCTGAGAAGTTGGAATCTTCAATGTGTAAACACAAGGATCTACTAGCTGCAAGCTACACCGGTAGATAAACAATATCAGATGCAGACTGATTACAGAAAAAAAAGATAACATGGCAAGTTGATGCAGCAAAGAATATTAAGGCAGTAAAGCATAAATAAAAAAGAAAAAGAAAGATGCATGGAATGAGCAAACCTTGACAGCCAAATCAGAGTCTTGCAACAATCTTATCAAAGAACAATAGACTGCTCTTTTTGTGTCATCTTTGATCTGAAAGATTATGATCAATTTTGTTAGACAAAAACATAGGAAAATCAGGGTGCGGAAGATCACACGAAATTTCGATACTAGGACAACTTTCGTGTAAAGATCTTCCTGTTTCCAAAAGAACTGGTGAAGCAGGCCTTGCGCCCATGGTTGGTTTGTTTCACGGTGAAGAAAGAGAACACATAATATTAAAGTAACAAACTCTAATAGGCTCTAATAACAAGCAATTCCACTTTTGAATGATCATCTACCACCGACTCAGGTTATCATGAAAAAATGTCTTTGATTTCGCATTTTGCTCACAATCATTATGGAAATGAGAAAATGAGATGTCCTTGGAAGATATGTCCACCAATAGCAACAACTTGCCAATAAAGAGATGGTACCTCAGAAACCCATTGTCCCAATATGAGGGCAACTTTTCGGTGGATAATACGCCTATTTGGGTGGTCATTTGAGAGTTCTAGGGATAGAGCACCGTTGAACCTGGAGCAACATTTCAAGAAAGAAGAAAGTGAAGTCAGCTCACCATTAAGGCATCAGTACAACTGAATGGGGCATGGAATGCAATCACATGGCCAATCACCAAAGGCTTAGCCATCGTTTAAGTCATGTTACATTAACCAACAATATGAAAGCAGAACATGCCCCATTCAGTAATGAATCATACATCAATATTCAAAAGAAATGAAGCAAACATCTACATGGCACTATAGATAATGAACATACCAATCTCTGAAATTAAGATAATTTGACAACTCATAGTAAACATAGGCGGCGGCAGCATATGCAGCATCTTTCAGTAGTAATGCAGGCGTTATTTCCGTCACGGAGGGGGGACAACTATTCATTGCTTCTTGAAGGATTGAAACAACAATAGGTCCTAACAGCTATTCACAACAATGAAGATGGCATCGATAACATCAATTAACATCAGTTAATGAATTTCTTAATTTAAAGACATTAAGTGTTTAATACTATCTGCCACTTACTTGGCTATACTTCTCAAACAAAACAATATAGAGAGCTTCAGCACAAGGCCTCAGTTTCTCTGTCCATTGAATCATGTCCTGCTCATGATGGAAGGACTCAGGGTTCTGGTACCACTCCTCCAGGTCACTTGTTGTTAGAACAAAATACCTATTGAAATTTTGACGATAAAGTACCAATAAAATACTTTTCTAGGCATAAACCAGTCCTCTACTGCAACTTTGTGACTGCATGTAAGCAAGACTGCATCAGATCTAAACCATGCTTTACACCCATATTAAATACACATGTCATACCTTTAAACAAAAATTATTTGAGGCCCTATGAACATTATCATCAACTTCAATATACATCAAGTAACTTATCTTAAATATAAAATAAATCATCTTGCTCTACAGCAGCGAGATCATTGCACATCTATACTGGAAAGACCGTGAATTGAGACAAAATCATAATGTGGCAATGGTATTTTAACCCTAGCTCAAAATTTCTTTGAAAATATGCATTAGGGTCAGACATTTCAAGTTCTTAAAGTTAAAATCACACAGAAGTTAATTTAAGCCATAACATGGAAAACAGGCTCACCAAGGGAGCAAAAAGAAAACTGTAGATTTCACATCTCTTATCAGGTTAAGAGTATTACCTTCTTACTAGTATGTTGCACAAAAGAACGATCTTTTCTTTAGGTAAAAGTGAAGATACAATGCCACCGACTATACTCGAAGCATTCTTCTTCATCTGCTCCTGGGTAACTCCATTTTCATCCATCACACGACCCGTTATACTTGGCTTATATTCTTTGCATTCAAGCACACATTTCACCATTACCATGCACTGTATCATAAATTCTTCAAATGACATCAACTCTGGCTCGGGATCTGTTATCTTATTTAAGCAGAAGTCCATGACAACCGGAAGAACAGATGTATCTCCAAATGAATAAGGATGTCTGTTCTGAATTGCTATTAGAACTTTCATCAGCTTGATACATGCCTTCTTTATAAACTCCCAAAATCTAGGATTCTGATTCTGAAATGATAAATCTGCTCAGAAAAAACATAAAAACAGTTAAGCAATGGTAAAATTCTGCAGCAATAAATGTTTGAGAGGGGAAGGGAAATATTGAAAATGCTCTTCTATTCAGATATCTGCAGTGGTTTTTTGCTATCACACAGGAAAGAGATTCAAAAGCAAAAATATCTCACAGTATGGAAGAAATGATTGAACTGCCTTCAAGAGCACAGGAGAAACTTCCTTGACTGGTCGGACCTCCTGAAACTACATCAAGACACGGGTAAATCTACAAAGTTATAATTCCAGCTTTATGAGTGCAGAACAAGGGGCAAAACACATATTCAACAGAAAGCAACTACGACAAATCAGACAGCTGTATACGAAGATAGAGACAGTGAATGATGGGAGAAGTTCTGAGAGGGGATTACAAAGCTACCTGTATACATTTAGCATCACTTTGAAAACCTGAAATTATGAGCTGGCGCACTATTTTCAAGCATAAAAACCACCTCTCACAAGTGAGAAAAAGTTCATCATGATGTTGCCCACTGCCATTTGAACCATAGCTCTGAGCCATCGTTGAAAAACCATTTAGTATTGTCTGGACATCAGTTTGCCAGAGGTGCCAACTAAAATCGAAGAGTTGTGACGAGATCTGCAAAAAATGTTTACCATGAGTCCATCTTTAAGTAGAGCAGATATCCATGTGTTAGAGTAACACCCAAAAGCAATTACAAGCAAGAGGATGACTAGAAAGTGAACAAAAGATAATGTAGCAATAGAGACACCTCAGCAAAGTTTCTTTGATCTGCCGTAAGACGTTTAGTAGACAACTCTTTCAAGCTTCGAAAGAGAAACATAAAGATTCTATGAGAAGTTAAAACATCCGCTGATTGAAGCCGTTGTGCTAATACAGAAAAAAGTTCAGGCCTGACAACATTGAACACAAATATCAGAACATCTAATTTATTAACCGATGCAGAACTAACATTCCTAAGAAAGTATATTTGCCTTGTCCAAGTATCAAGATAGAGTACAGGGTCAGAAAAAAAGGAGCATACCATTCTCTAGGATAATCAAAGCGGGCGATCTTTGATATGAGAACAGCTAACATTTCAGCTATCTGTCATTAATTCACGAAATGGAAAAGTACAAAGTCAAATTGGAATAGCAAGGAACCTGTTAATGAGACCCATTTGGGAAGTACATATTCTGTGGTATACATAATATAATTCCATCCGTTAGATGGGTGCACAAAATGCATGTCTTAGTGTCGTTTCATCAAAGATGGCAACAAGTGTTAACAACTAAAGCAAGCTGTTACAATACCTGATAATTCTCTTCTCTCAAGTGAGACAACAATTTTTGCCTCAGGTGCGTTTTTTCCTCATTGCTAATACCCCTGAAGAAAATGCCAACCTAAAACATTAACCCCAAGAAAACAGGGTAGCAACTTTGCTAAGCCCGTACCAGTTAAAATAAAGATTAAAAATCTAACCACGATATAACAGTGAATTGGTCAATTCTGAACATAAAGAGCGAAGGATAGCAGCATTTCAGGCAATAATGATTGGCTAGTTCAGACCCCTTTCGACAAAGTTGACAAGTATACTACTGGCCTTTCAGCTAATACAATTATCTGCAACAATGAAATTTCTACAAATCTAAAGGCGGTGGTGTGCTTACGCCGAGTTGCGTCTGCTCCTCCAATGATGATTGATACTGTTCTTGAGATATACCGAAGCCATTAATCTAACATCCACGTGAGACACCAAATCCTTGGAAGTAATAACTTCCTAAAGGAGCATGTAAAATCAGCCGACATTACACGAAAAACGCCAAAGTACTAAAGAACGAGACAATAGAAATGAAAACACACCATGAGGCAAGAACAGAAACCAGGTCTACTCTCCGACTCAGATAGCGCAGCCTCCGCCGGTCGCCGAACTGCTTCGGCGGCGCTCATGGAATTCGCCAACAGCGAGTACAAAGCCGGCAAATCGGAAGCCGACAGTGCCATTACAAAACTCTCGCCTCCTCTCTACCAAAATCAGAAACAAAAAAGAACCACAACCGGATCCAATGGAACCCTAGGGGTTTTTGGACGATCGGAGACGACAGCGAAGAGAAAATAGCGAAAAAGGAGGATCGCCTTCTCGTCTTCTTCCTTGGGGCGATTTTCAACCTCTATGAGCTGTTTTGTTCTAACCTCTTATAACATGGCAACACTGAGACATGACGGGATGGTTAAAGTTTTTTTTTTTTTTTTACAGGAGAGGAAGAATACCAATTTCTTACCGATGCTCCGATGACTGAACCTTCCGTACAAGAAAGAAAATATTTTTGGGCTTTTAACTTACGGGCTTCACAATCGGGTCCGGCCCAAAACCCGAATGGCCCAATATTCAAAACTTGGCGCGTGTTGATGGGGCGCGTGATCTTCAATCTAAAAACTACTTCGCTTACAGAAATCCTATTGGTCGAAATACGTGGGTGTGATGTGATTCGCCACGTGTAAGCTACTCGCCGTATGTCCTGGAAGAATCCCGAATTTATTTTTGTGTAATCTACGAAAAGAACCCAAATATTTCTGATTTTGCGTAAATGCTCCCCATAATTTTGTAAAAAGGTTCTGCTGAGATTCGAGTAATGATCATAATTTAATTCATAAAATTTGTTTCATACTATTAAAAATTAATAACATATGTGACATTTAAAATTTTTTATAAAATTTTAAAATCGTAGATCGTGCGATTTGTTTATTTGTAAAGGGCTATGAACTTAAGAACTATAGTACAGGGATCATTTTGAAATTAATAAGTAATATAGAGGTCGATATAGAAATATAGCTTGATGTTTTTAAAACCCAGCGAACCTATTTAAGCAACCGTCGTATCCCTCGGGAAAGCGTTAGGGCGCTATTTGTGTTTCTTAGAACGTAGAGTTCGGTGACATTGCTCCGGCGAAGAAGAAGATTGAAGATTGTTTCGGGATGTTGAGGACGCGATTGGTGATCTCGGTTCCTCTGGTTTTGACACTGTTATTGTTGAATGCGGGAGCCAAAAGCGTTGATCCTTACAAGGTAATGAAGCGGGAGCTTGTTATTTCGTGGGAGATTCCCAGTTTTTCTGATCGTATCTCGTTTCGTGAAAGGGTTTTCTTGATATGGTTTAGATTCTTACTCGATTGTTTAATTCGTTTCTTGTTTGATTTTGGAAACTATGACGTAGTCTAGGTTGCTGCAAGAATAGTGCTTCGTATGATCCAGTCATTCAATTTCAGGGTTTCTCCGTAGTTTGATAACATGGATTCTTTTGTGTGATTGGTAACAAATTTTGAATTCTACTGACATTTAGCCTCGATTTAATCTTCGAGGTAGATGTTGACATAGTGGTTATGATGAATGAGAACAAGGGTACGAATAAAAATGCCTGCAAAATAAAGTTTCATGTTTTCAGTTGTAACAAAGGATAACTGTGGAATGGTTAAGGACGTGTTATAACGCAGGAAAGATGATTGGTTGGACTTATTGCGTTAGCTTCATTAGAATTGATGCTAATGTTCTTCTGATTGCTCTAGGAACTTTGTTTACCCGATAAACCTTCAAAGAATAAGAGGGATTTTCCATGTTCTTTCTGTAATATAGGTTTTGTACACATATCTCTAACGCTAAAGCGTATTTCCAGGTTCTCAGAGTTGAGCGGAATGCTAGTCAACGTGATATTCAGAAAGCTTTCCACAAGTAAGTGTTTTTCTGGTTCCAGATCCTCTTTCTGATATTTAGTTAAGTTAGATGGATTTTATTGTTTAGAATGCAAATGTAGGACTTGGCAATGTTACCATGCTTGATGCAAAAGCTGGTCACATTGGTTTATTCAGGATGTAGAATCTTGATCCAGCTTTTCATAAATTTCGTGTTAGAGGTCTCATTTCTTGTTCATTCTCCTTACCTACCATGCTTGTATCTTCACAGACCAAGAACTACGAGATCACCCCTTTCATTCCTTTTTCCATAATGGTCAGATACATCATTGAACATGAGAAATATCTATGCAAAAATCTTGGTATATTTAAGTTTATTTCTGCTCAAGTATCTTACATCACTTGTCTGTAGGCTCTCTCTGAAATATCATCCAGACAAAAACAAAAATAAAGGTGCTCAACAGAAGTTTGCCGAGATCAATAATGGTAGGTACTTATTTCTGTATTCCCTTCTGTTTCATTCTTTCTGTGTTTTCCTGTATGTTTGTTTCCTTTAGTCGTTCTAATCTACGTTCTGAGACTCCTTTGAGTCAAGATTGTTGTCTTCCAATTTCTATTCCTTTGATCATATAAATGAGAAACTGGTCCTTTTTTGGCTGTAATGCGTGTAAATATGTTCTGCTAAAAAGGATAAAATATATACAACCTATTTGCACTTATAAGTGCCAAAAGAGATTCAGCCTTCGATGCTTTCGCTTGTGCAGATTTACAACTAAAAAAACCCATAAACAGAGGTGTGAATTTCCATATGTTTTTGTCTCTTATCTTGTTTCTGACAAGTATCAGTTTTTTGTTTAATTCCAACAGCTTATGAGATATTGTCAGACGAAACGAAGAGGAAAAACTATGATCTGTATGGAGATGAGAAGGGGCATCCTGGGTTTGATGCTGGCTCTGCTGGGGGTAATGGTGGGTATACATACTTTACACAAGGTGGGCAAGGCCAGAGTGGATTCAATTTCAGACCTGGTGATTGGCAGAATATGGGTGGGCAAGGACAGAGTGGATTCAATTTCAGACAGAATATGGGTGGCGGCGGCAGCTCAAAGTCTTTTTCTTTTGGTGGACCTAGTTCGAGTTCCTTTGGTTTTGGTCTAGATGATATATTTTCCATGTTTTCTGGTGGTCAATCGAATGGAGATAATCAGTTTCATGGTTTCAGTGGTTCATCAAGAGCTGAATCTAGATCCAGGAGCAGCTCATCGAAAATTAGAACTATAAATTCGCAGGTGTATAAAAAAGAAATGTTGGACCAAGGGATGACTTGGCTTGTCTTGTCATATGTGCCATCCTTGAGGGAAGTTGAGTATCAGGAATCCATTATAGAGGAAGTTGCTGATTCTTTGCAAGGAGCTATAAAGGTAATTTCGCTTACCAAATTTGTTCATCTTTATTTTCCATTTGAGGATAATTGTTTTTGTTCAAAATTGTGAACTTGATAAAGCTTCTTCTTTTAACAGGTTGGACGCATTAACTGTGAAACCGAATCATCTCTTTGCAAAGAACTTAGCCTCCATCCACGTAAGACTCCTAGGTTGTTTATTTATTCTCACATGTCTAATGGCAAGGGCACCTTCTTAGAGTATACAGGAGAGTTGATCGCGAATAAGGTGAAAAGCTTTTGCCGTGAACATCTACCAAGGTTTTCAAAACGGATCGACCTGGATTCCTTTGACTTCTCTGTGTTAAACTCGGGAAGAACTCCAAAAGTTATGCTTCTATCAACAAAGAAAGATACACCCGTCATCTGGCGTGTGCTTAGTGGTTTGTACAATGGGCGCCTCATGTTCTATGATGCAGAGGTATGATTCGTTATACAATCTATTTGCACGTATGCTGATCATAGAAAATATGGAAGACGGTACACGAATTTGTAGTCTTCAAATCCCTGTTTTAGAGGACAGCAGACAACAAACATGAATTTGAACCAGTTTATAGATTTACTTGGTCTCCTATATGGTAAAAGAAATCCTCATTTAGGCAATGTAATGAAATCAAGACCTTCCAAATATAGTACATGAAGATCTTTCTTGTAGGTCCATGATGTCTCTGATCCAGTGGTAAAGAAGTTGGGCGTTGGGCATCAAATGGGGAGAAACAAATATTGAAAACAAACAGGTGTCTGAAAGATTTAAGATCAGCCATTGAAGAACTTGGTAAATTATTAGAAGGATTAGAGAAGAAAAACAAGAAGATCTCTTCTACTAATCAATCACAGAGAGATTCTTCAGAAAGGGTACCTCTTCTTTCGAGCTCCAACTTTGATTCTGTTTGTGGGGAGACCATTCCTGTTTGCATCATTGGCGTCTTTAGGTCTCCACAGGACAAGGAGACATTGCAGTCTGTTTTGGACAAGGTAATAAGCAAATACTTGTGTCCTTTACTTCTATCTTGTTTGGTCATACTTTGGATTAAAGAAATTTCGGGTTTTAATCCGTTCATAATTTAACCGATATGGAACAATAGAATATAACATTTCTTACGTTAGGTTTGATATCTGAACTAGGGGTGGGCGTTTTGGGTTTCGGGACGGGTTCCTCGGGTTCTAAAAAATTGAACCCAAAAAAACTCATTTGGTTTTTGGGACGGGTTCCTCGGGTTTCGGATTGTTCGGGTTTTGAAACATTGAACCCAAAAAAACCCGAATTGTATTTGGGTTCTTTTGGGCTATTTGGGTTATTTAAGTACGGGTAATTCGGGTTTAAACAGATAATTCAGGTTTTAAACGGGTAATTTGGGTTTTAAACGGGGAATTCGCATTGTAAACGGGTAATTCGGGTTTCAAATTTAACATACAAAAAATTAGATTAGAAGTGTTAGTGTTTTTTTCGAATTATTCGGGTTCTCCCAAACCCAATCCGGACCGACCCGAACCTATTTGGTCTTAGATTTTGAACTTTACAAAACCCGTTTATCTTGCGGGTTGGGTTTCTCGGGCTGGGTCGATCCGGATCGGTCCGAGTAACCCGAAACACCCACCCCTAATCTGAACTACACAATCTTAAATGTTCTACCTTCTCAGCTTTATTCACTTTTTATGTTGTTTGGTTTGAAGGAATTTCAATTTATGGGTTTTACTCCGTTCATAATTTAACCGATATACAACAATACAATATAACATTCCTCGCACTGAAATTGATCTCTCGTGTTTTTCCTTCTCAGGTGTCACAAAAATCAATGTCTAGGCGACAAGGCTCTGCCTTGGGATCCCAAGAAACGGTGTCGTATTCGCTTCTGGATGCAACAAAGCAAACAGCATTTATGAGAGCACTTGACAGATTCAAGTCATCGGAAAAGCTATTGATAGCTTATAAACCACGACGGGGTAAGTATGCAACGTACGGAGGAGAGATGAGGATGGAGGAAGTGGAGAAATTCATAGGGGCCGTCATTAATGGTGATATTCAATTCATTAAGACCAAACAAAAGCCTCCAATCAAATGAATATAAATAAGGTTAGGCCAAATAGAACTTGTATCTAACGTTAGATGTACATCATTACATATATATAGAGAAAGAGAGAGACTTAGAGGTTTATGTTTCTAATGATTCGTATATACGGTTTCTTGTGTTGCAAGCTACCTTTGGAAAAACAATCCTTAGGGTTTTGAAGCTTTTGTAGCAGGAGAAGAAATATGCAGCCGTGATGTTTATTATTTGGGAGATATTTATTTATTAATAATAATATCTCCTCTATTATTTATTTATTTATTTTTTATAATGGGAAATATGTCGTGTAGTTCTTTGAAAGCTTCACTCGCGATGGTGGGTGCATGTTTGCCACGTGTCTCACGATCCGGGGCTGTTAAATAATTACTATTTATTTATTCGTTTTTAAAGTTGGAGAAAGGTAAAATTAAATTACCGACAAACTCCGTTGGTTTATGAAACCATGTGAGAAGCTTATATGCACCTTTTTTTTGTCTGATTTTGACCCCTCCATCCCAAAAGGTTCTACCTAGCTGTGATTTAGGGCTTTGGATCGGCCAACGATCATTGGATGAATATATTAAATATGTAAATTAAAATAAATATTAGAGTTTTAAATATGATTTATTTTTATGATTATAATTTAATAATTTTTATATTTTGTGGATTGAATTTATCTATTATTTTATGTTTTTTTTTGTTTTTTATTATAAATATTTTATTGTGTATATTTTAAGTTTAAGAACAAAAACAAAAAATTTAGACCTAAATTAATTAATTTAGGTGCTACTCTTTTATCAACCATTTAACTAGTTTTAACAATTATTTTCAGCTTTAAAAATAGTTATACAACAAAATCAAATAATATATATATATATATATATACAAAACAAACACAGAATATCTAATGTACATATAACTTCCATTCATTAATATAGATGTTTCTGATTTTTTTTATTCCCATTGTTTAATCTAGTAAACTAAAGCTCCAATGTCCACTTGATGCATATAATCAAATATAATTTTTGTTAGAATATTAGTACATATAAAAATAACACATATTTTTTAAAAGGTGCGGTAGTAAATGCACGGAACATGGATTCCATTATCAAACTTTCTTTAAATACTCTAAAATTTACAACATTAGTTATATTATTTATATGTAACTGGAATTTAACTTAAATAATACTGAAATTAATTAATTCGACTGATAAGTATCTGACACAATATAATATGTATATATATATATTTACTTTGAAAATAACATTCAAGAAGATTTTTAATATCACATAAAATATAATTAATTTAAAGAGAGAGATGGTAACTTGACATTTAAATATTTTTTTTTTAAAAAAAGTGGCAATCAAGTAGGATGAGCCGGAAAAGACGAAATTGCCACTGGGAGAGAAGCACGGTAGAAGGACGCGCCGTGAAACGCGCGTATATAAAAATGTGTAGTAAAACCGAAAACAGGCAAAATGCAAATCAGGCGAAAGTTGAAAACCATGACACGAACAATGGTCTTCCATGCGCTGAAAATATAGAACTTTGGGTCAACACTCCTCTAAGATACAAAGTATTCTTTTTACTATAAATAAGATATTTATATTAATTTTAAATAAAAATAAATTATAAATAAATGAAAAGGAATCAATATAATGTGCAAAATATTTGTATCTGGATGGAATATATGAATATTCGAATAATTAAATATAAGCACAACTATTAAATATTGTTTTATACAGATATAAATAATGTGATCAACTATTTTAATTATTGTATATTGAAATGTGATTAATAATAATGTTATTGTATATATATAATTATGTAGAAATATAAATACTGTAATCAATAATAAATATAACAATTAAATTTTAGAATCATCATTAGTTTTACACATTTTGTTGATAGATTCAGGCAGGATAAATAAATATATTTTTAGCAATTTTTAGATTGATACTTGAATTCCAAAAAATATATACCCAGATTTCTCTAGATTCAAATATAAATAGTACAACTAAATATTTATTGGGTTAAGATACAAATAAAAGATAATGGAACTTTTTGTTATTTGATTTGTTTTTCACTTATTAAAAATTTATATTTTTTAAATGCACCTTATTTGTACAGTCGTTTATTTATTTTTATACATAAATAATCCATAACATGTCAATTTCTACTATAACGACATGAAATGTTATCATATATTATGATATATGTTATAAAATGTACATATTATAACACAAAAATATATAAAATTAATATATAGATTTGATCGATATCAGTGAACTGAAACAAATGTATAATAGTATAATCTATTTTATTTCAAATATATATGAATGATATTTTAAAAGCAAAGTCTTGAATAAAGAAAAAATAATGAGATTGATTAATATTTAGATTTTATTGCACCCATATAATTAAATCATTGGTATGATAAAGTTATATTTTTTTGTTTATATTTTTTTCCAAATTAATGATGAATAGAGATTTAGTATAACTATAATCCAACCCAAAATCACTATATGACTATAGAAATAAACTCCATATATGTTAAAGATCGTACTAAATAGTAAAAAAATATATTTTTTCCATTATCATTGGTAGTTATATTTTTATATTAACAAATCATTTCAAACAGTTTAAAATACAAGTTATCATTTACATTGGTTTTATATTTTTGTAACAACTTATATAAGATTTCATTTTTAATTATACCCAATTAATTTATGATTTACAATTTAGAGCATATGCTTAAATAAATGCATGAATATGAATGATCGATCAGAAATGCCAAAAAAAGAATGAATAAATAAATGAATGATCCAACAATAATTCCCTTATTGTATGGCGTAATTAGGCGGTGGATGTGAACAGCGAGCCACTCTCTCTTATTTGCGCGTGCACTACACGCGTCAAACCCTAAGATCACCAGTAGATTGCCCTTAGAAACAGTAATTAATTACGCTTTTGCCGCAAGGCAACGCCCAGAGAGAAAACCACAGCCTTCCGTTCCCAAAACCGCCCCTTGTAATACTTCATTTTCCAAGCCCTATATAAAGTCCCTCCATTTTATTTTTTCTAAGCACCCCAAAATCAACTTTCTAATAACTCCTAATTCGCCCCATAAACTTTCGATTTTATCATTTTCAACCCCATAATTCTTTGCTACGTCCAGTCAAGGAGTAACTTCCACCATTCATGGACACCAAAATCGGATCCATCGACACCTGCAAGCCGGCGTGTGGTGACGTCATTAGCCCACCGAACGGTTCCGTTTCCACCATCCAGGACCCCGTCCACCCTTCCGCCGGATGCAACGATGCCACACTCGGCCGCCACGTTGCTCGGCGTCTGGTTCAGGTCGGCGTCACCGATATCTTCTCTGTCCCCGGCGACTTTAACCTGACGCTGCTCGACCACTTGATCGCTGAGCCGGAGCTCAACCTCATCGGCTGCTGCAATGAGCTCAACGCCGGTTACGCCGCCGACGGGTACGCTAGGGCCCGTGGTGTAGGAGCCTGCGTTGTGACCTTCACCGTCGGCGGACTCAGTGTTCTCAACGCGATCGCCGGCGCGTACAGTGAGAATCTTCCGGTGATCTGTATTGTCGGAGGTCCCAACTCGAACGATTATGGAACCAACAGGATTCTTCATCACACTATTGGTGTGCCTGATTTCAGCCAAGAGCTCCGATGCTTCCAAACTGTCACTTGCTATCAGGTAAACACAAATCGAAATCGAAATCGAAACGAAATTGTCGTACGCGTACAACAGTTTGAATTCAATCTTAATCGAATTATGCGAGGAGATGATCTAATCGAATTGGTTCGAATTTTGCAGGCAGTGGTGACGAATTTGGATGACGCTCACGAGCAGATCGACACGGCGATATCGACGGCATTGAAAGAGAGCAAACCTGTTTACATCAGTATCAGCTGTAACTTGGCCGCCATTCCTCATCCTACGTTCAGTCTCGAGCCCGTCCCCTTCTCCCTCGCCCCCAAGTAAGCCTCTCTCTTCGATCCAATCTGTTCATTATACCCAAAACAACATGCTCATGAATCTTCCTATCCGCTGTTTCATGCAGATTGAGCAACAACATGGGTCTCGAAGCGGCCGTGGAAGCAACACTTGACTTCCTGAACAAAGCCGTGAAACCCGTCATGGTCGGTGGTCCCAAACTGCGAGTGGCTAAGGCCACCGATGCCTTCGTTGAGTTAGCCGACGCGTCGGGCTACGCCGTGGCCGTGATGCCCTCCGCGAAGGGGCTTGTCCCTGAACACCATCCTCACTTCATTGGGACCTACTGGGGAGCCGTCAGTACACCTTTCTGCACCGAGATCATTGAATCAGCGGACGCATACATATTCGTTGGCCCAATTTTCAACGACTATAGCTCAGTCGGATACTCTCTCCTCCTCAAGAAAGAGAAAGCGATCATCGTTCAACCTGACCGTGTCATTGTGGCCAATGGACCCACGTTCGGTTGCATCACGATGAGTGATTTCTTGAGAGAGCTGGCGAAGCGGATCAAGAAGAATCCGACGGCTTATGAGAATTACCGTAGGATATTTGTGCCTGAAGGGAAGCCATTAAAGTCCCAACCAAAAGAGCCATTAAGGGTCAACATCATGTTCCAACACATCCAAAAGATGTTGTCAAGTGAAACAGCTGTGATCGCAGAGACCGGAGATTCTTGGTTCAACTGTCAGAAACTAAAACTACCAAAGGGATGCGGGTACGTATAAATCTTGCATGCACATCGGCTAGGTCATGAACTTTGAGATTCATATAATGGTATTGGACAACCTTAAATTTGGTATTAGTTAGACCCAGTCCATATTTGACATGGTATCAGAACTCGATTCATCCCTATTTGGACCTCCGATTGCGATGTCCAGCTCCAGTATCGAAGGATCGAATCTGGATGCGAGGGAAGTGTTATGATAAGTTATCCCACATAGGCTAGGAAATGAATTTTAGAACTCATATGTATATATGATGTTGGACAACCCTAAACTCCATATTTGACACATATTTCAAACACATGATTACATTATATTTCACAATCGATATGAATCATGAAAGCCCTTTTGCAGGTATGAATTCCAAATGCAATACGGATCGATTGGATGGTCAGTGGGTGCGACTTTAGGGTACGCTCAAGCTGTACCAGAGAAACGAGTCATAGCATTCATTGGAGACGGGAGTTTTCAGGTGACGGCTCAGGACATATCAACGATGCTCCGAAATGATCAAAAAACTATAATTTTCCTCATAAACAACGGAGGTTACACAATTGAAGTGGAGATTCACGATGGCCCGTACAATGTAATCAAGAACTGGAACTACACTGGTCTAGTGGACGCCATTCATAACGGCGAGGGTAAATGCTGGACGACCAAGGTGACATATGAAGAGGAATTAGTGGAGGCGATCGAGACGGCAACGGGAGAGAAGAAGGATTGTTTGTGTTTCATTGAAGTGATCGTTCATAAGGACGACACAAGCAAAGAGTTGCTCGAGTGGGGCTCTCGTGTCTCGGCCGCCAATAGTCGTCCGCCTAATCCTCAGTAGACAATAAATATTTTACTTTTGTTGAAAACAAAATCATTTTCCTGTTGTTTTCTGTTTTTTTTGTTGTTTGTCTTTGGTTTTTCTCTTTTGAGTCTACTTTTATTTTGTCATTTTGGTATCAATTCTTGTGAAATAAATTTAAACTTTTATGGGTTTAATTTTACTAAATGTCATATAAAAATTTGTTTTAAAACATTTTACAATATAGAAAATTTAACGACTCAATAAAAATACGAAAAATTAGAAAATTGAATATTTTGTATCGATCGTTATAGAAGAATAGACTCAAAAATTGTGTATTCGGATTTATTTTTGAGAAATACATTTACAGAATTCAATTTTAGAAATAAACAATGTTTTAAAAAAACGTTAGGCCTTATAATATTTAATCGTTGTCTGTTTTTAATTTATTTTTATTATTAGAAACAATTTTATTTTTACAATATCAAATATATTTATTTTAAATAGACATTAGTGTTATATTTTTTTATGAAAATAAACTTCATCTTAAACTAAAAAACACTGGAAATAAATCTCGAATAGACTGAATAGCAAACAAAATTTATGATTATAATAGAAATTAAGAATAACAATTTAACTGCCAATAGTACAATGCCGTAATAATATCTAAAGTGAATTACTATGGACTAAAATAAAAGTCCAACGAAAGGGATTTTTCATACAAACAAACACCATTATCGACTATACAACCAAAATATTCAGCTCGATGAACCCTAATCAATTTTCAAGCTGCTCGAGCCGAATCAAAAGTCGATTCTTTTCAAGTAGATGGTTCAGGAAAGGAGATACGCAATTTCCGATGTGCGATTTCAGCTTTGGAATATTCGGATGTGCACTTCTACAACGATGACATCGTAACTCCGCTTTCAAAACATCTTCACTTGACTCTATCACCGAACCACGTAAATTGATTTCTTCGATTACATCGACTGAGTCACGGAAGAATTCAGTTGCGAATGAATTCCAATGTTTCTTGTTTTTCAAATGGTCTGATTCGAAATCCTGACTGATAACATGTAGGTGAAGTTGTCGCATTGATGGAACCTAAGAACCATAGACAGATCATAACAATGGAAATAGTGTTATTAACACTCCCTAACCGAAATTTTTACCGACAAACGAGAAAAAATCCTCGAACCCACGTGTTCGGATAATAAAATTATTAAACTTGTGGATTCGGATTAGGGTTTTTCACTCCCACAACCAAATAAAACCGGGTACCCTAAAATATATTCATTTATAAAAAAAATCTTAATTTTAATAATAATTACAAAAATAGGTATCCGAACTCGAATCCAAACTAATATATGCTATAATAATCAAGAAAATCAAGTTCGGTTATTTGCTCGTACCCAGTCGAAACTCGTCCCGAACACGAGAAAATTTCCTCGAAACCACGTGTTCGGATAATAAAATTATTAAACTTGTGGATTCGGATTAGGGTTTTTCACTCCCACAACCAAATAAAACCGGGTACCCTAAAATATATTCATTTATAAAAAATAGTATTTGACTTGGTATATTTCAGATATATCCGTATCCGAACTCGAATCCAAACTAATATATGCTATAATGTTAAAGAAAATCAAGTTCGGTTATTCGCGTATACCTGATCAATTTTTCGGATTTGAGTCAGGTTCGAGAAGAAAATACACCAACCATTTAGGTTTGGTTTACCCTAAAATTTTCGAATATCCGACCCGTATCCACCCCTAATATACGTACCGAGTGGTATCCCAACCGGAAGATCAAAGAAGCATCCTCCTCCCAGAATCTTTGTATCCATTTTAATCCGACGTCGTGCATTTTTCGTAGAAGTTGAAGATGCTCTCGGTGGGCGTCTCCCAGTCGATCTAAACCTTTCTGTCTTGCAAGTACAAGCAAATGCTTCCGTGCCTATAATAAGATTGAAATGATCTATCCAGTAATCCGAATCATAAGAAGATGTAATACATGAACAGCCGCGTACGTACCTTAGGATACTGATCGTTTATCACGACAATGTCATCCGTTACCTCAAGAACAACATTCTCGTGCTTCTCTGGTTCCATGGCAATTTTGTGTAGAGCCAATGCCCATGAGCTCCACCCTTTACTCTTATTCTTTCCACCGTCTCCCGAAAGTTCAACTCGAGAGTTCGATTCATCGCCTTTGATTACATCATCTTGGAGCCCTTTAAACTTTTTGATTCTCTCAGGGTACTCCTTTATATCCTCACCAGAGGCTGATCCAATACTTTTGTTACTTCTTTTGGGTGATTTTGATTGATTCTTTACAATAGACAGAAACCCTTCAAAGAGAGATGTGTAAGCCTCTCGCAGAATTTTGCAGCCTTTGGTATAGTCACTGTTAAGGTAATTTGGTCGGTTAGGGTTCATGTTTGGTCCTAAAACATGTATCACATGAGTAATCCCTTCCTCATGGACTAAAGGACAAGTAGAAGGGAGGGGAACGACTACGGCCTTTCCTGGACGAAGCGAATTCGCTTGTTGTTTTGTTGCATCAATCAAATCTGACCCAGCAGCCTTAAAAATCGCCGCATTTACTCCGCCCCCTCCACATGAAAGCCGCCTGCACAGATCATTTTCCTTAGTAAATTGGCTTAAAAATGCAAAAACGTGCGATGAAATGACCAATCAATATACAAAGTTTACGCTATTATCCCCTTTTGCGTAATTTACCTTCCCAAAGAAAGGTACATCTTCGGTAAAATGCCAACGTATATTTAAGAATCAATATCAGATCATTACAAAAGCTTACCAGTTAGCAGCATTAGCAATGGCAATGCACTGCAGACCACCTTCAGTACGAAGTTTAGTTATATTTCCGACAAACGTGAAGAACCTTTCTGAGTCGATGTTCTTTTGAGAAGCCTTTGACTTAACTAAAGATAAAATTTTTGATCCATGGCTCAAATCCACCAAGACAACCCGCGCATTTCCAAGCTTAGGTAGGATTTCTTCCACTTTCTCAACAATTATATCAGATGCTTTCTCATTATCGAACTGAAAATCTGCCGTTGAGATTGACGGGAATGCCAATGTGGGAATAATATCAGTAGAACTAAGCTGATTCGACGAAACTGGGAGCGGATTTTCTGCTTTTGCTGTCTCTTCGTTAGCTTCGTGAGATGGGTTAGCTTCATTAGAGGCATCTACTTTCTTAAAGAACTTCATTATACCGAGCTGATTTTTGGTATTTGTATTCTTTTGGTTGAAGCAGCCGGGTGGAAGAGTATCCTTCGGACCAAGCATGCTGTAGGTATTAACAGCATTCTCCACATCTTTATCATTGTAACAAAACATAATCCGAGAAAACCCTTCGTTCAATTTTGGAAGCTCCTTGCTTTGAAGCATCTTATTCACAACAGCTGCAGCTCTTCCACCTTGTAGATTTCCTTCGTGGCCTGTTCGTTTGACTGATCGAGATATACAAACCTGAGTAGGTATATCAAGAACTATGGCATGGATTTCTAACTCTGGACCTCCAAGCTTAATGAACTCTGAGCGTTGATCTTTGTCAAGGTTGCATCTGTCTATAAATATACTTTTTCCTTCCTTCAGGACCTTCATTGCCATCTTTAGGCACTGAACTTTAGTTCCAGATTTTCCATTGTTAATGGTGTCCTGCATGAGACCAACAATGGAACTTGCAGCATCGATTATTCATCTGTATTCACCAATCTATTGTCTAGTTTCACTGTTTCCTAAAGTATCCAAGGATTATGTCCACTCAACAAAAGATTTTCAGGATGAAGCATCATAAGTTGGATCATATTTCACTCGACGAATACAAAAGAATTTCAATCATGACTCCAAATAAAACGGAATTTCATAAATCCATTCTAAAACTAACCAAAAACAGGTAAATTAAGTTCTCATTGAGGCATTTCATCAACCACGTTCCGAGCACTCGGGGGGACGAGAGATTTACCTGGCAAATGCGAACCCATGGACGGTGTGAGGAGCGAATGACAGCGTCGCAGAATGTGGACTTTCCGCTTCCCGGCGGACCAACCAGTATCACAACCATCGGAATCATCTTCTCTCCTTGAGCTTCCGCCATTAAATCATCAGAGAAATTCGAATTCCCAGAGTCGTCGATTTCCACCTCCATTCCGATGCACTGAAGCTTGCCCTGGAAGCTCCAACTAACGTGTCGTGTAGCACGTGTGTGTTTGGACTACGAGGCGTCTCCACCAATTTAACACGACTTGTAGTGTCTTAGTTATACACGAAAACGCTCTGCAGTTAATTAAAATTAAAAAAAATATTTATTTAAGTGGGCCGAAAATGCAAAGCCCATAAAGAAAGTATGAAGAAAGACCAATTCTAGCGCCATCCAGAGGTGACCACGTCTCTCACCTAGGTGTCGCCGGACGCTTCTATTCATCCACCACGTGTCAACTCTTTCCATCCGCCACGTGTCAAATCCTACCTCTATATAAATATAAAATTCACTGAAGGAAGAGTAACAGAAGAAGAAGAAGAGGATGTCGAACGAAGAGTTCCGTTTGGTGTCGCCGGCGATAAGCAACGACGGGAAATTACCGAGGCAGTATACACAAGAGGGTCAAGGTGCTAAAAGAGACATCTCTCCGCCATTGGAATGGTACAACGTACCAGAAGGGACGAAGTCATTGGCTTTGGTGGTGGAAGACATTGATGCACCTGATCCCAGTGGTCCGCTTGTACCGTGGACGGCATGGGTGGTGGTTGATATCTTACCCACGGTGAAGGGCTTACCGGAGGGATTCTCCGGTAAGGAGGGGGAGATGGGTGGAGAGTATACGACCATCAGGGAAGGAAACAACGACTACAAAGTCCCAGGATGGCGTGCACCGAAGCTTCCCAGTCATGGCCATAGGTTTCAGTTCAAGCTCTTTGCTCTCGACGACAACCCGGATCTTGGTCGGACGGTATGACAAAAACGCCGTCGTTTTGATAGTTTATGTTATACGGCGTCGTATTCATGAATATGTGATTTAACATGGACGTAGTTTATGTTATACGACGTCGTATTCGTGAATATGTGATTTTAACATTGATTACGTCAGGTGACGAAGGAGAGACTGCTCGAGGCGATCGAGGGGCACGTGATCGGAGAGGCGATTTTAACTGCTATCTTTTGAATACGACGTCGTATCTGTCTTTGTACTACACACCTGTTTGTCATGGTCTTTCACTTTGTGTTTTTTTTTTTCAATCTAATGCTATATTCTCACGTAGAAAAAGTATTTATATGTAATTTATAATATATATATACGATTTGGCTATCGAAATAAATAATTATATGTTTTTAAAATTGAATTTTCAAGTTTATATTTGGACTCCACGACCTATTTAATTAAACCGCGTAAATTCTTCATATGCTTACAACAAAAAGACAAAGCGTCTAAGGGAAATTAAGGATTGAATTGCACTTTGTAAATTTTGAAAATATTCATTATTAGCAAAAAAAAAAAAAACCGAAAGATCTCCGTCCATTATCCCTTCGTCTCTCCGGAAAATCTCGCTCTATCTGGATTGTAGGGTTTAGTCATTTGGGGATTCTGCTTTGCTTGTTCAGCGTCGGCGTCTCCAGTGATGGAACCTAGGGTTCTCGAACGGGAGCTAGAAGTTTTGATTCTTGTATCAGGTGAATTTCTCCACCCGAAACGTATTACGATTTCTGTCGATAGATCTAGGTTTTTCTTTTCCAATATAGGTTCGGCGATTCACGTTTGGTACCGCTAATCTATCTTCAAATGTCGAATCATGTTCAAGAGCGTATGTTATCCGTGTCTGTAGTATTATTATGTAGTGTTAGTACATAGATCCATACCTGCGTATATATATGGTCTTGCCCTACCCATTTATCTGTCTGAGGAAAGAATCATATGAAACTTTGGTCCCCGTATTACTACAAGTGTTGAATTCATCACATGTAATGGTTTTACTTCCCGCGAATGGCATTTTCTTCTGGTTTGGTGATTCAAACGGCGAGTCCTTCGGGTTTTGTCAGGTTCTATCCAAAGATACAACCATTTGCGTAAGCTTTGCCTGTGGTGTCATGATACATGGAAAATTGATAGTACAATTCAAATAATTTGGAATGAGTTCACAGTTGGTCTTGCTGCAGTCTAAGTAGAGAAGTAGTTGTTGGGCATTTAGATTAATATTGAGTTAATTTGCTTTGTAACATGCTCAAGAGCAGAAATTTGATGTCATTCATGTGAAATATTGCAGTCTTTGTCGTTTTGGAGCAGATGGGTTTGATGTTATTGTACGAGAAGAATCTATAGATAAGGATTTTGGATAGGGGAATAAGGAACATTTACTGGAGGGATTATAGGGCTTACAATTTCAGACAGATACTGTAGTATGGTTCTAGTAAGAGGTGAATCCATGTCTCCAACATTCAAACCTCAGAGAAAATCTCGGATAGGTAATAATATGTTAGTGAAGTATTCATGAAAGTAATTCTTACTAGTTTTGATCCATGTTTCATTGTTTTAACAGTTCAATTGATTGGTGCAGATTATTTTGATCTTGTGGACAAATTTTGCCTGAAAAATTACAAGTTTGAGCGTGGTAATGTGGTAGTATTCTGGTGAGTTCCCTTATGCTTTAGTATGACTCCAATAGTAAATCCGAAGGATATAATCATCATCATTATCATATAACATAATCATTATCATTATCATATAATCATAATCATCATGATGTGTAGCTCTCAGACTCATTTAAGGCAAAGACATATAAAGAGGATAGTGGGGTTGCCTGGTGAATGGGTTGGGTAGAGGGAGATAACAGGGCTTCAAGTTTAGAGACAAGAACATTTGGCCTGTTAAGTATTATATATATATAAATATTGTATATATATTTTTTTTAATTTATAAATGTGGATCATATGATCTTTAACCATAATAAAAATGTTGGCAGGAGAAAGATCACATCATAAATAGATAGAGAATAAGGTAATCTCTTTCTTTAAAAAGAAAAAAAATGAGTTGATTCTTTCTTCTCGGATTTAGACTTGTAACAAATATTGGACCTTCATTTTTTTTTATTGGATGTGCATTGGGTTTAATCATAATGCTAATTTTGTATTTTTAATTTTTTAATAATTGGAGAAATTATATTTTTTGTTTTTTTTTTTTTGCAAAATTTTCAATTCTATTCGTTTTTTTTTTGTTCCGCGAATTTACTTTAAAATCTCAGTTAAATATCTATAATCTATTCAATCCGAAATTAAGTTAATTTATGTCTTCATGTACTAAAATCATTAGGCAATCATGGAAACAAAACATGTAACAAATGAATAAGTTAATTCATTAAGACTTATTAATTAATGAGAATCGGGGATTTATTTGCCGCATGTCATGTCATGTATAAATATAAAATTATTATTAAATTATGTATATATATATTATATAAAAATTGGGAACAATTTTAAAAAACTAGCCCTTTTGTTGAATTCCGGTAAGATCAAAGACGAATTAGTTTGTTACGCTTCGACTTACCGCTTGCATTTTCCTCCTGCCTTCCTCCGATCTTCGCCTTCTACCTTCGAATTTTCCTCCATTTTCCCTGGATTTTCTTGCCTTTTCTCTCTTTCTCGTTACTTTCTATGCATTCAGGGCTACGCCATTTTGGGCCTTGATCGGAATTTCTTCTTCATTCCCGCTTTCTCGTCGATCGCCTTTTCTTTTCTCTCTGTTGCCTCTTTTTCCGGCGTTTTTATGATTTCTCCAATTTTTATGATTCATGATGCATCGATTTCGTGTATGATTTCTCAATGCCTCGCTGATTGAGCAATTTTCTCTGTATTTTTTTTCTCCAGTTTTTTCCTATTATTTAATCTCGGTGTTCCTCTTACTCTTTATTTTTTTGGTGTCTCGAGCAGGTTTTTCTTCTCCGGAAGTCGTATGATCAGATCTGCTAATATCATGGAGAGCATCTTCAATTGAGATCTGGTTTGGTTTTTTCTCTTTCAGGAATTAGTGTTAGGAGCTGTAGAATCTTGAATTCTGTTGAAAGATGGGGAGATTATTCGTGATAAACCTCGAAGGAATGATCTATAGCTGCAAACATTGCCATACACATTTCGCTGTTGCTAATGATATCATCTCCAAGGTTCATTACTAATTTCCTCCTTATTTTCTGTAACATTCATAAATTTGTATTTATCAATGGCATAATGCTTGATGTTGCTATTCGATTCTATGTTTATCTGGTCTTCAGTTTTTACCTCCTTTGCTTAGACAAATTTCTCTTCTAACTTTTGATTGAAGAAACATGGGAAAAGGTTGTCGAGTTATTTGTTAATGTTGTCCAATTTTGTGTTCTTATAATGCTGTTCGTGTTTCAGTCTTTCCACTGTCGACATGGAAGGGCATATCTATTCGACAAAGTGTAAGTATTAATAGAATCAATGCTCTACTTATTTGTTCTTAAGGTCCTCTGATTAACCCTTTTCCCTTCATGATCTGTATGACAGTGTGAATATCACAGTTGGGGAGAAGGAAGATCGGATCATGATGACTGGTTGGCATACAGTGGTTGACATATTCTGTGTAGGGTGTGGTAATATCGTCGGCTGGAAATACGTAAAGACACACCATAACTCATAAACAATACCTCTCTTCTACTATCTTAAATCATTTCTCTTTATCTTTAAACCTTAACAGGAAGCTGCGTACGAGAAATCTCAGAAGTATAAGGAAGGAAAGTTCATTCTTGAGAGGTAAAGATAATACATTTTTATGTTATTTTGATGAAATGGGTAGCCGATATGACTGAGGAAAATAACAGGTTTAAGGTACTTGGGCCTGATGGAGTTGGATATCAAATGAACGTGGATGAACAGATGATTGGAAGCGACGAAGACTGATCTGAATCTGATCTTCATCTTGATCTTGATCTTGATCTTGATCTTGGTCATAGTGGTACATTCTTAGACTCTTTTTTAATACATAGATAGTTCTTTGGGTGTTCTGTTCTGTGTTTGCTTAGTTCAGTTCATATGATTATACATATGAATTGAAATCCCAATTGCAATCGGTGAAGGGCTTTCCAATGTTGAAATTTCCAAAAATGTAATCAAAACAAAACAGAATTCAAAGCCTTTTTTTCTCAAAATAGTAATATTTTTTCACTCCAAATGTGTAACTATAGTTAAACGTGGCCGAGTCGATGATGATTGACGTAATTAGCTTTAGAATTTAGCTAAAGTTAATAACTATGGATTTCCATTATTACACAAAATTATATATATATGTATTTATGTATGTATGTATGTATGTATGTATGTATGTATGTATGTATGTATGTATATGTATGTATATAGTATGTCTTGTTGTGTAACAAGGAATAAAGAGAATGGTTGTAATTAATGTGGGCCGTCTTCATGATGGTGAGCCTAAACCCATTGGGTCACTATAATCTTTTGGAAGTTGTATATATAAAAAAAAATGAATTATTTTTAAATTTAATGAAAAAGATTGTGAGAGGAACATTTTTCTGGAGTTATAAGTCACGTGACCACATGTGACTGACCCCCTCCCTTTTAAAAATTCTCCTTTCACATGACTTCTTTCTTCAATGTGTCCCCTATTGTCTTTCCGGACATTCATCATACTTACATTACATATCTTACTTGGATTCATTTTTTTAAAATATATATATATATATGTATGTGTGATAAATGAATAAAGTAAATTAAATAGGTGGGCGGTGGATAAAAATTTAAAAGGAGGGAGGGGAGTGAGTTGGATGATAAATGATAGCCGTACGATGAGATTCCATTTGTTTTTTCCTTCTCCAAATTCCAACATCCCACGTTTCTTAGTTTACCAATCACTCAATTTATTATTTTACCCTTTTCAAAATTACATTTTTCAGAAAAAATCTACAATTAAATATTTTTCAAATTGAAATATTGACATATCTGAAAGTATTAAATATACACGCGAATGTAGGTCTAAATATTGGAGAGAGAAAAATCGTTGTAATCTGTGTAAGATGGTTAGGAGTTATACGTCCGTAATTTGTGAATATTATATGTAGTTCAATAATATATATATATATAAGTTGAGATTAATTATTACGTACAATGCGCATTGTTCCTACTGCTACCCTAATCTAACATTATTGTACGAATGTTAGATTGTCCTTTTATGTACTTTTGGTATTTATGTGAGGCAAGAAGCTGTCCATTGTGATTGTAATTGATTGTTCTTTTGTCTGTTTTATTTTATAAATACAATAATTATATGTATTTGGAATAACATTGATGTGATGAATTACGAGATATCAAATAATCCCTAATTGTTTAAATTTTAAAAAATACAATGTTTCTGATAAAATTGTTCCCACAGGATTGTGTAGTTACTGATATTAGATTCATTATTAAATCTGATCACAGTAAATGTTGTTCAACTTTATCTAATAACATATACATATAAAAAAAATAATTCTTGCAAGACGGAAGGTGTTTGGTTGGTTTGTTTTGGTTTGAAATCTGAAATTTAAAATATAAAAAAAATATCAGAAAAATATAAATACATCGAGAAGAACATCTTCCCCACTCTCTCTTCTTCAACTCTGAAAGGCTAAAATTCAAACTTTGAATAGTTTTATCAATACCCAGAAGCCATTTCTCTCTCTCTCTCTCTCTCTCTTGTTCGGGTAGTCAATCCATATATATGCTTCGTTGTTCATCGTTCTCGCGTTGATCTAGGCTGGTTTGATCTCTACCAGATCTGATTGATCTTTCATCATCTTCCTGTCCGAAATCTCTCCGTCTGTTCGTCTTTCTTTCTGGGATTTTTTCGTGGTGAAACTTGTTTTGAGGTTTCTAAAATGGTGACACAAGACAGAGACGAAGAACTTGCTCTGTTCCTGGAGATGCGTCGACGTGAGAAAGAACAAGGAGCTTCTCTTTTAACAGGTGCTTATCAATGGATTTCGGATTGAACCGTTTAGGGTTTTGAGTTTGAAATCATGTTTGACTATGTTGTCTGATTCTTCTACGCAGGGTCTGATAATGGAAGCACCATCGAAACGGTGTCGTCTCTCCGGTACCCTAGCCGGAGAACCGCCGCCGAAAACTTCTTGTACTCCGAGAACGAGAAGTCGGATTACGAATGGTGATCTTTCCTTCTCACTCCTACTTGTTTCCATTTGTTTTAATTTCTTTTTATTTTCTCAACAACAAAAAGAAACAATTACTTTGTCTGAAATTCCTTTTTTTCTGTTCATTTGGTATCTATTTTTTGTCAATTTTGTGCTCATTATATACATCACCCAATTTATATGTTTATAGTCAAGGAGATAAAAAAAAATTGTGAATACAAGAGTATGAAAAATGAAAACCGCATTCAAATTGATCTAATAGATAATTATGAAAATCACGAATTTTAGCATAATTAGGTAAACCCTAACAAACATTCATACATTCAAGCAAAATGGCATGTTTTCTTTAGGCTAAAAATTGACAAATATAGGTTTAGATTGGCGTTTATGTGTTGTGAATTTGGTGTTTTGAAAGTTGTATCAGTAGATTGATGTTGTAACATAGAGTTTATGCTTTTGTTGTTGTCTCTTCTTGTTCTGGTTTTGGTCTGATAAATTACAACAATGGCCGACATTGTTGTTTTTCTCTTTAAGGTTGCTTACACCGCCTGGGACACCACAGTTTGAGAAAGAGTCACATAGAAGTGCAATGGCCCTACTCCATGTCCCTAACGCCCGTCCTACCGTCCTTAAATCTCGGGTGACACCTTATTACCTTCTTCTAACATTTCAGATGTATCAAATGATGTTAAATATGAGTTTGAGTCCAATTGTATCTAAATGTAGTTTAAGAGTTAATAGTCGTATCTCATGTGTTCTAATTAGGGGTGGCCAATCCGGGTTATTCGGACTGATCCGAATCGGATTGACCCGAACAACCCGAATTGTTTGGAATATGGGTTATCCTAAGAACCCATATGAGTTTAGATTTCAGAATCCGGTCGGGTTCGGGTTGAACCCGAGAAACCCAAACCGCCCAATTTAAAAAGTAAAATAAAAAATATAATTTAATTTTTTTAAAAGTTATATAAACACTAAAAAATATTAGTATATTTTCTTAAATATATATTTTCATGTTATATTTGATATTTTTATTTTTGTTTTATATTAAAAAACGAATTATCTATAGAATCTTAAGACTGAATAACCCCAAATTATGTATAATACCTGAAAAATCTGAATCCGAATAACCCAAACAAACTGGAAAAACCCAAATATCCAAATGTAATTCGGGTCCGAACTCGAATAACCCAAACTAAACCCGCACGAAAACATTCGGGTTCAATCCGGGTCCATTTTTTCAGATCCCGAAGAATCCGAATCCGATCCCAGATTGGCCACCCCTAGTTCTAAGAACATAACAGAAGATTTGACGCCCGTTAAATGTTTCGAAATCTTTGAAGAACCAATCTTGTTTTGTTGCATTTGTTTATTACAGCTGGGGAGTAACAGGGAAGAGTTTGTCTCAAAGACCAATGTATCATCAAAACATCTGGCTTGAAATTCACCGGCAGACCATCATCTTCCGGTGGTGTAAAGTCCACCAGTAGTAGACCCTCCACTCCAACCAGAAGATCAACAACTCCTTCAACTACCAAACCCTCAAGCTCCAGATCTTCAACACCCACTTCACGTCCCACCTTAACCACTGCAAGACCCACTGGTCCAATCAGATCAGCCACGCCCACAAGATCTATGCCTCGTTCATCGTCTATACAGTCATTACCCGCTACAAAATCTGTCTCTAGGTCAGCCACTCCTACCCGCCGGCCGTCAACCCCATCAGGCCCTTCAACAACCTGCAAAGCCACTGCTCCGGTCAATAGACCAGCTTTGTCCCGAGGAACTTCACCGACGGTGAGATCCAAAGTATTGAAGCCGCCGGAGCTCCCCGGCTTTTCTTTAGAAGCTCCTCCAAATCTAAGAACGACCATACCGAACAGACCACTCTCGGCATTAAGAGGCAGACCAGGAGCCTCAGTACCTAGTTCAAGATCGAATTCTATGGAACGCAGCGAGGGACGAGTAAGGAGACAGTCTTGTTCACCTTCAAGAGGCCGGAACCCTAATTTAACGGCTGTTCCATTAATGTACGGAAGAGGAAAGACGAGTAGTAATGGTGATAATGTGAGTCCAGTAGCCATGGGGACTAAAATGGTGGAGAGAGTAGTGAATATGAGGAAACTGGCTCCACCGCGACAGACTGGTTGCACCGGCGGAGGCTCTTCAGGGAAGCCAGGCTCGTCGTCGTCTCTTGATAGCCTTGGGTATGGTAGAAGCTTCTCGAAGAGTTCCCTCGATATGGCATTGAGACACATGGTATGTTATATTATACTCCATCATCATCCCAAAAGTATACTGATATATATATGTGGTGTATGTATGTATATATGTATGTATGTGTGCAGGATATCAGACCGAGTGTGAGAGGAAATCTCCGGCCAGTGGTGACGAAAGTCCGAGCATCGTCAATGTATAGTGTAAGGTCAACTAACAGACAACCGGCGAGTGTATCAGACTCGCCGGTGGCGACGAGCAGTACGGCGAGCTCAGAACCAAGTGTTAACAATGTGAATATATTATGTTTAGATGGGAACGAAGCAGAGAATGATGATCTTCTCAGTTAGTATATCTATCTATCCTTTTCTATATGGAATTTTTATTATATAAGCGTTCATGTTTTTTGTTTTTTGTTGTAACATTTTTTTAATATATATTTATATATATATATATAATTAATTGTCCGTCTCTTACTTGCGGTACAAGTTGATGGTGTGACATTGGGGGAGCATTTTCGATGTTTAGGGCAACAAGTGAGCTAACTTGAAGCACAAGTAACGTCGAAACCCATTGCCGTGTAAAAATGGTACCCAATACTATATGTTAATAATTTTAACAAAAATTCTAACGTGTGACGTTTGTCAATGCTAAAAAATCAAAATATTTGTTAAATTTACAACGTATTGTTTACCATTAGGAATTTAGGATGTATTTTTTGATTAAGTCTTCATGTTTCGAATTTTTCTCCCATTGACTTTTTATTTGAAAAAAAATGTTAATGACGTAATTTTGTGGAATCCTAACATAAATAATACCAAAAGTAATTCCATTTATAAATAAAAAAAGAAGAAAAAAATCCAACAGAGAAGAAAGTGCTTAAAAAATTTGTCCAATATACTGACAGAGCAGTTTGAACGGCGGCATAAACTTTCGTCAATTAAAGCATCGTGTGGTTTGGTAAAGCAATTAACACGACTGATTATTAATTATCAAAAATAGTCCTATAGGGTAAAACACTTCAAAAATATACTTCCCGAAAAAAAAAATTTTCCGTTTCAAAAATACCCTTATAAATGCTAAAATTCCCAAAATACTCCTACGACCTTTCTACCCAGTTTGACCCTGACCCAGTGACCCAGTACGACTCTGTGACCCTGCGACCCAGCGACCCAGTCCGACCCACCGACCCAGTCCGACCTGCGACCCTGTTCGACCCTGTCCGACCCTACGACCCTGCGACCCTGTCCGATCCTGTCCGACCCAGCCGACCCTGCGACCCAACGATCCTATCCGATCCTGCGACCCAGTCCGACCCAGCCGACCCTGCGACCCAGCGACCCAGTCCGATCCTGTTCGACCCTGTGACCCAGTGCGACCGTCGGAACTGCCAGAAACCGCCGGAAACTGACAGAAATCGCCGGAAAATGCCAGAAATCGCCGGAAAACGGTCGAAATCACTTAAACTCACCTACAAATCTCCAGAAATCCCCAAAAATCACCGGAAAATCGCTAAAAACGCTGGAAATCACTGAAAATGACTGAAACATTGTTGGAAATCGCTCGAAAATTGCTGCAAACCACTCAAAATAGAAGGAAATCACTCGAAAATGGAAAGAAATCACTCAAAAATTGAAGGAAATTGTTCGAAAATTAGAAGAGAACACTCGAAAATGAAAGGAAATAGTTCTCTACTTTGTTTCTCTCCTCTCAATTTTCGTTTTCCCTCTTCTTATATTTGTTTTTCCCTCTTTTGTATGTGTTTTTTCATTAAGGGTACATATGTTTTTTTTCCAATTTTTTTTTATCAGATTGTTGAAGTGGTTTAGCCCTAAGGGCATTTCTGATACGTAGATATTTAATTTTAACTTACTAATTGCCTTCTATTTAATGATTAATATCAAATGGTAAAAGTGACAGCTGGCGAGTTTGGTGTAGCAAGCAATCATTTTACCTATTATATGGGTACAAAAATTAAAGATTATTTAGTGTTAATTAATAATATTATCGCAATAATCAATCCGTAATCTCGTTTTAACGAAGACGATTTATCTCATGAAGTGTGAAACCATACTCTGAAGTCGTCGTCATGCTGTCTCTTTCAGCAAAAAAAAAAAAAAAAAGAGAGAGAGAGAGAGAGTAGCTTTGTTCGATCTTTGATTAATTTATGAACACCTCACGAAAAGTTGGAAAATTACCAGAAAATAAAGATTAGCCATTGTTTGTATAGTTTTTGGTATGAATGGATTTGAAAATTCTTCCAACATAACCATTATTTTCTTCTCGACGGAGCCTTAAGAGAACACGACGGAAATTGAGGAGACAGGCAAGTTTTCTGGGCGTTTTTTTATTTGAATCTTCTATTTCAGATTCTGGATTTTCTTTGATTTTCCTTTCTGAGTTTGAATCGAAAATTCATTTGTTCTTGGGTGATATAGGTGGAATTCCCCCAAAAGTTCGTTTGTGATGCTTTGTAAATGTTTCGGAGTTGTTCATATGTGCAAAGGAAGTGATGATGTTGATCAGAAAGAAGCGCAAGGTATATATGATTTTGATCAACGATGGCCATTGATACAGTTCAAAGAAATCTAGGGTTAGGGTTTTGATGAAAAAGATAAGTATAACTTACAGAGTTCAACAATGGAGTTTTATTGGTTAACGATGGCCATTGATATACTCTCAAAAGAGAATCTAGGGTTAGGGTTTTGATGAAAAGATTAAGTGTAACTTACAGAGTTCAACAATGGAGTTTTATTGATTAATTATTGCCATTGATATACTCTCAAAAGAAAATCTAGGGTTAGGGTTTTGATGAAAAGATTAAGTGTAACTTACAGAGTTCAACAATGGAGTTTTATTGGTTAACTAATCTGAAAAGCTTTCTGTTGTTTGATGGATTGATGAATAGAGATTGTGACAAACAATGTGAGAGTGTTTTCTTTCAACTCTTTAAGATCAGCCACTGATAATTTCCATCCTTCGAACAAAATCGGAGGCGGTGGCTATGGAGTTGTTTACAGGGTAAGCTGCATCTTTACATTGCAGAATGATTGATGATGATGATGATAATGGTAATGATGATGATGATGATGATTGATTCGGGTTTTTGCAGGGAGTCTTAAGGGATGGTACTCAAGTAGCTGTAAAATCCCTTTCAGCAGAATCTAAACAAGGAACACCAGAATTCTTGACTGAAATTAATATGATCTCAAACATTCATCATCCGAATCTCGTTGAACTCATCGGTTGTTGCGTTGAATCAAACAATCGCATTCTCGTTTACGAATTCCTCGAAAAAAACAGCCTTTCCAGTGTCTTACTCGGTATTGATTCATGATCTCAACTCGAAAAACGCTGTTATTCCTGATGGGTTCGGATCTAATTCAAAGGTTTTGACAGTTCTTTGATGTTTGTGGTGAATGTTTTAGGTACGAAGAGTAAATACGTTCGACTCGATTGGCCCAAAAGAGCGGCAATCTGCTTAGGCACAGCTTCGGGTTTAGCGTTTCTTCACGATGAAACTGAACCTCAAATTGTACATCGTGACATAAAGGCGAGTAATATCCTTTTGGACAAAGATTTCTCTCCCAAGATCGGAGATTTTGGTTTGGCAAAGCTTTTCCCGGACAATGTAACTCATGTTAGCACTCGGGTCGCAGGCACCGTGTAAGGATGAGTTCATATGAATTCATATTATACTGAAACTCGGTTTTATCTTTTGACATAACTAAGGTTATTACAGGGGATATCTCGCACCGGAATATGCTCTTTTGGGACAGTTGACGAAAAAAGCAGATGTTTATAGTTTCGGCGTGCTTCTGCTCGAGATTATAAGCGGCTGTAGCTGCAGCAAGGCTGCCTTCGGTGACGACTGCTTGGTTCTCGTCGAATGGGTAAGTTATCTTAAACTGTTTTTAAATCTGAAAACGATCAATTAGTCATATGGGTTTGGTCCTAACTCAATCCGACAATTCACAATTGTCTTAAGGAAATATGTAGCTGATTAGATCCCATCCCAAAAGATAGTTTATAAGGTATTTCTATGTAATGTGGGATCCTAACAATACCCATCTGTTCGGTTTCGGTTAATATTGAGAAACCCAATTTCTCAATTAAAAAAATGAAAAATATAATTTTACAATTTTTAAAAAATACATAAACTTTAAAAAATACTAGTAGATTTTCTTTTTTATATATTTTTATTTTATATTTGATGTTTTTATCTTAAAAAACGAATATACAAAGAATACTAAAACCAAATAACACAGTAGGTATAATTACCGAAAAACACGAACCCAAATAACCCGAACTATCCTAAAAATCCAACTATTCAAATGTAATTCGGGTTTCGAGAAATTCGAATTCGAACCGAAACCTGAGGAATTCAAACCGAAACTTGGATTACCCCTAGACGGTTCACTCAAATGTAATTCGGGTTCCGAGAAATTCGAATTCGAACCGAAACCTGAGGAACTCAAACCAAAACCTGGATTGGTCACCTCTAGACGGTTCACTCTGGCCTAACCCAAGTCGTCTCTTCGTAGGTCGTTCCTTTCGGGTCATAGTGAATTATTGCTACCCGACCCGAGACTCTCCTAATCCATTCTTTCCCTTTTAAAGGCATGGAAGCTAAGAAACGAAGGGCGGGTGGTAGAGTTCATAGACCCTGAACTCATAGATTACGACGAAGAAGAAGTGATAAGGTTCATCAAAGTGGCACTCTTTTGCACCCAAGCCGCGGCTCAGAAGAGACCAAACATGACCCAAGTGGTTCAAATGCTCTCTCGAACAGACATTAACCTTAACGACAAAGCACTCACTGAACCAGGAGTCTACAGAGGAGGCCGCGGCCACCATTGCCACGTCAGCAGCTCTGTGGAGACCTCTTCTTCTTCCTCCCACCAGAAGCGTTATAAAAGGAAAGGTCACAACCTATCCAACTCTATTTTTAGCTTTGGAAGCATCACGCATATGGCTCCTAGATGATCTTTCTTTCTTTTTCTACTTTTTTTTATTATTATTATACATGAGAAAATTATATATATATGTATGTATGTATGTATATTTTTGGCTATTATTCTGAGGGTATTGTTTTGTTATGGACGAGGAATTTATTATTTATTTGTAACCTCAATGATAAGAAAGTCCCTGTAGGGAACATAAATGCAATGTTGACCTTCCTTTTCTAATCTTAGATCATTTGATTTGTATTTATTAAAAAAGATCATAAATTGGGAAATTTGCGATTTTGAGTATTAATCTTGCAATGTTTGTGTCGTGTTTTAATTATTGTAATTTTAAAATATTAAACAATACATAGTATTTTTTTAGTTATAAATAATCTAAAAAATAACATAAATTTATGAAATCTGTAAATTTAAAAATTGAATGCGTAAATTTACCAAGAAAATTTGAATCTCTCTTTTTAATGGTCTAACCAAATTTTAACTTAAAAATGAAATGGATATGTGATTTAAAACGTAAAACACTTACGGTCTGAATATTTATGGGCCTTTTTTTATCAAAATGGGCTTTTAAAGAATCCTCACGTGACGATCACACCCACGCGCACTCTCCGCGAGTTAATTACACCGCCTCAAAATCTCTGGACTATAGTCCAGCGAATATGCCATTTTTTCGTTCTGAACAGAAAAAAGCGCGTGAGTGTAAATTTGGTAATGGTATCTCATCTGTTTTACGGTCTAACCAAAATTTAACTTTAAAATGAAATGGATATGTGATCTAAAACGTAAATGGGCCATCGATATTACGGTCTGAGTCTTTATGGGCCTTTTCTATCAGAGTGGGCTTTTAAAGAACCCTCACGTGACGATTACACCCACGCGCACTCTCCGCGAGTTAATTACACCGCCTCAATATCCCTGGACTATAGTCCAGCGAATATGCCATTTTTTCGGTCTGGACAGAAAAAAAGCGCGTGAGTATAAATTTGGCAATGGTATCTCATTTTTTCTTTCTTTTAACAGATTTCACTTTCAATATTTTATATGTTACCATTATTAAATTAACAAAATAACCTATATTAAATTATATAATTGGAATTGGATAAAGCAATGACTATTTAAAATAAAATATTTGTTTGTAGGTTATTATACAAAATACTATAATAAAAAACAACTAAAAAATATAGTTAATGAATGACAACATTTGAAATTATGCAGAATTATACACAAACGATTTTTTTAGAGATCATTTTCTTTGTTTTCTCTTTTGGTACAAAGCTTTTTTGTTTCTCCCCACCACTCCTCAAAGAAATAAATGAATCTCAAAAATAAAATGTTAAAATCACATATTCATCAAATAAATAACTATAATCAACAATTCGAATTATTCATATTTAAAAATATTAAATACTTAATTTATAATTAAATATATGAATAAATAAATATGTATAAAATTTAAAATGCATAGATTAAATTATAGATAATAAAAAATCAAACCTTAAATCGTAATATAAGAATGAAATTGTAAAAAATGTTGGTAATGAATTTGGATGTATGCTTTCGATTTGAAATGAAAGCCTAATGATGTATGAACTGATATGGCTGGTATCAATCCAAATTGATTATAAACTGTCTCGATATAGTTATTACGTAATAAAATTAGTTTCGTCGTGTTATCTTCGTCCATTAATTCTCAATCGATAAACTTTTGATTTCTCCTTGTCTTTATTTTTCTATCTTATAGATATGTATTATAGAGATTGATTATTCAAATGGGTTTGTAATATGATGATTATTTAAATGGATTTGTAATATGGAAATTGATATTTGTTGTTGTTAGTAATATCATCACGAATCATTTAATCATCGATAAAACTAAGATGATTGTTCATTTCAAAATTTCGCCTTTATTGTGGTTTGTTGTTGATTTGTTTAGAGGTTCATGCATTCGAAATGAGACATGAAAATAGTAAAAAATTTAAGGGAATTCATAATCAGGAAATTAACACAATAAAAGTGAAGATTGAATATGTGAGACCCGTTAAACGGGTTAAGTCGGTGTATGATATATATATATATATATATATTATCATTAAAAGAATATTAGGGTCAGTAAAAAGGAGTAAAAAGGAGAGAGAGATAGCAACAGAACTGTGCGGCGAGAAGCGAAAAGGAAGAAAAAGAAAAAAGGAAGAAGAGAGAAGAAGAGAAAAGAGGGAGGAAGAGAAAATTGGACTTTGCGAACGTATGCACGAACTAGAGTCGTGTGGACTCTGTGTGTTATGATCCAGTGTGATACTATTCTTAGACTTTGGATACTCAGTCGAGTTAAGTAAAATTGTCTATATATCTTTAGTTTAGACTTTGGATAGATTGTTACTTTATGATATTGAGTTTAGAGCGAGAGAATACGTGGAACAGAGTACGTACATGTATTGATCTCACTGAGTTTGTATTTCGTATTCACTCTATTTTTAGATTATGGCAAGGAAAAAGAGCAACGAGGTTGAGCATCAACATGAAAGCTCATAGCGGACTGATGGGAAAGACGTACACGAGGTCTCGATGAGTTTTATTTTGCATTTCGTATTTATTTTATTCATTTATTGTGACTATGATTTTTACGTATTTGTTTTGCCATTTGGTCCGGACACCTTTTATTTTGGAATAAATCATTTATTTTATTTTATAAATGAGTTTAAGCGATTACACGTGCAACCACCTTTTGGAAGTGACGGTGGACAATCCTAATCCCGAGATAATTCCGAGATGGTGGTGTTACAAAATCAAATCTAATAATCATTGTACGATGATTGATGGTATATGTGTGGTTAGGTTTTTGGTGAATCGAAGTAGCCAATGAGGGGCTAATGATTAGATGCTCGATCTAGTGTTGAGGTCGAGCGTTGATGTTTTGGTTCAACAATTGAGTCGAGTGAACTTTTTATATCGTGTCTTACTTAATGATGTTACAGTCAAGCCTTCGAAAGAATGTTTGTGCGGACACATTAGTGAGAATTGTACGTGAAGAATATTGAGTCAAAAAAATGTTAGTATTATAACACTTGGATTAGTGACCAACATGATATCGTGTTGGGGTCTTATTAGACCTTTAAAAAGACGAAGCATTGTGTTGCCATGATATCGTGTTGGGGTCTTATTAGACCTTTAAAAAGACGAAGCATTGTGTTGAGTTGTGTTAGTGGATTTGTTAGTGTCATACAGTATTAGAGTCCTTACCTTTCGAGTGACATAACATTATGGTGAGTCAAGTCATGGCCTTGTCAGTGTCGTAACATTTTGAGATCATGTTTGACCTTTAGAGAGACGAAACATTGAAATGTACTAATGGGTTCATTTGGAATTTGCTAACGTATGCCTGAAATAAAATCGTATGGAGTCTACGAGTAATGATCAGAAGTGATACCAGTCTTAAACATAAGACACTCAATTGTGTCGAGTAGAGTTATATGTATCTGAAATATGATGTGGATCTTGATTTTATGTTACTCGATGTAGATTGGAACAATACGTGGTACGAAATATTTACACGTATTGATCTCACTAAATTGGATCCATACTCACTCCTTTATTATAAATAGGTTATAACAAGAAAAAAAGAATAATAAAATTTAATCACAAAAGACAATAACATTTTGTATTTATGATTTTATATGTTTTTTTTTATTATATGATTCAAACTATTTTTATTTGAAATAAAAATATTTATTTTATTTTTTAAATGGGTTTGATGGTAATGGACATTTCTAATGCTGAAAGTGTTTCGAGATAAAGGGTGTTACAAACAAATAGTATAAATCGAACCTCAAACTCTTTCCATTATTGCTTCAGGTCATATAGTAATCAATTAGCAAGAGTTTACGTTTATTTTTTTGTATATATATATATATTAATATATATATATATATTAATATCTAAGTATTGTAATTGTGGATCCTCATATGCGATGGATGATAAATACATTATAAATTATGTGTTATGCCACATCATTATAAACTGGTCATCAAAATTTTGTACTATGTACATATATACGTATGATATGACCTCGAAGACACAATCATTATTATTTTATATGGGAAATGATGAACCCATGACGTACGGCGTCGGCATATCCATCAATGAATGCATACCCTCCTCGTTTAGAGTAAAGATCACCCAAAAACTCACACTTTCCTCTTTCCATTTAATCATCATCATCATCATCATCATCATCATCATTATCATAATGACTTATATCATAAATGATTTAGGATCCAAACCCAAAGAGAATAGAGGCTACCTGTCCTTGTGGGTTAGACTTAGACAAGTCCCAAAGTGTTAAGAAGCTTGTGGAGTGTTAGTCTTCCCCACTCAATGTCTTTTTCAAACACATTTCCCTCTTCTCCCACTCCCTTCTTCTCCTCCTCCTCCTCCTCCTTACATACATACATACATATATATATATATATATCGAAAATGATCAATGGAAGAAAGTGTAATAATTCATTGATGAATTGAAACAACAGATGACAGAAGTAACATAGAACAGTATGCTATTATTACCTCTGCTGAATTCTCCATTTCATCTTCGACCAAGACATCAACTGGTTCATCAGTAGTGCAAATCTCCTCCTCGTCTCTCACATCATTCATATCTTCATTTTCAAATACAGACACAGGTTGTGTCAATCCAGGAACCAAAACTGGACCTTCTTCTTCCTCTGTAACAATGGCTACTTCTGTCCCATTTTCATCTAAACTGGTCAAAGACTCATCAGAACTCATGTTTTCTTCAGAATCATTCTGATTGTTTCCTATATTTTCAGCCACTATTGTTGCAGAATTTTCGCTTAAACTGTTACCGACCATTTCTACAACAGATGAATTGTTATTGTTAAGCTCTATCTCTTCGTTTGAATCTGTAGACGATACAAGCGACATCGGTTCTTCCTCAAATCTCCTTTGAAGATTGACATTTTCCCAATCTTCACATACTGTAATTGAATTGTTAGTGACCCAAGTTTCAAAAACTCGATTTTGACCTGGTTGCCATAACAATTTTCCAGTTTTTTCTTTTAAAATGAACTTGAATTCGACAGACAGACCAACAGGTAGATCCTAAACACAAAGTAACGACCTGTCAGAATATCTTATTAGAATCGGGAAGAAGACACGTAAAAAGAAGTAGAGACATACCAATTCAACAGTCCAAACATGGCCATCGGACCAATTCAAGGGTATGGCATGTTGAGGGTCCCACAGGCCTAACGCAGGATCATCACCCAATATCAAGAAATGTTCCCCAAATGCACACTCTT
>CM071871.1:40692013-40765380 GCA_036759665.1 Gynandropsis gynandra | reverse complement strand
GCAATTGGAACCTCACATGAACCACCTCTGCATTTATTATAACAGATAATATAAAATGGTTAAATCAATGAGAAGACTCCTCCAGACGATCAAAGGCGTCTCAGATCATGTGAAAGAGGTCGACCATCCGATTTGCAAGTTACGGAGGAAATAGTTGAAGAACTTACTATTTTCTGGTGTTTGGATTTCAGCAGCATTTAAATTTACCTACAACATGGACAATTAGAGATGGAAATATGAGAGAAATGTGTATGTATACATGTATATATATATATAGTAGACGTGAAAGAAGGCTATGAATTCAGGATAATCCGTAAGGATAGGTCCCTTGAGGGCTAAGGATATAATACAGAAGAAAAAAGAAGAAAATCAGCCAGATAATCGTGAGAATCTAGAGGAGGAAACCGACAAAGGAAAGAACGAGGAGAAACCAAACAGAAATGGAGGAGAAGACGATGTACCTGCGACGAACGAAGCAGCCATGTTCTGGTCGGAGCAGAATCAAACCGCAAGGACTGGACGACGTCAAACGATTTTCCGGGAACCAAAGAGAAAATTTCAGTTCCACAACGGAAACCGCCCCAAGAAAAATTTTCAAGAATAATCTTCGTCGAAGACGACGAAGAAGAAGACATGGCTCCTCCAATCATCTTTTGAACCTCTACGGACAGAAAGAGAAGAAGAAGTACTTATCGCCATGCGGACTGACTCATGTCCGGTCATCGATAATCCTCTACAGTGACAGGTCGGTGGTCACAGCATTAATTTGAACCGTCAGATCCATGACATCAGCACCCGTGATTATAACACTCCTTCACAGCTCTCTATCCTTAACACTAAGGCTTCGAAAGCCCATGGGCCGAATATAAGCCCAAAGTAAAAAGCCCAAATAGTAATTCGGCCCAAAGTTTAAGAAGCCCAGAAAAGATAAAACAGAGACATGAAATGAAATAAACAAAGAAACTAAGACAGTGTGAAATCATACCTTCTGGTTGTCCAATGCTGTAAATAGCATAAAAAGTTAAAAACTTTAGAAAAATATGAATTAATTTAGATATATAAAATAAATAATAGCTCAATCCATTCCAATGTTTCCTTATTAAACATAAATCAAAACCCAAGAAAATGAGAATCCTAGTAAGATAAAGGCCTCAAAACAAAGGAGTTTGTCTGAACAAAGACCCTGCAAATGCAAAACCAGGAAGGTTGAATCAATGGCGATTAGGGTTTTACTTGCGTGGTGCTTTCTTCTTCCCTGTAACAGCAGGACTCTTGCCCTTAAGAGTACGTGCATTGGTTTTAGTTCTTTGTCCTCTTGCAGGTAATCCATGTCTATGCCTACTCCCTCTATAACAGTCTATGTCTATCAATCTCTGAATTTCACCATTAACTCTTCGCCTCTAAAATCAAGAACAAAGAACACAAATTGAAATAGAATTACAGATAAAAAATCTCATCTTGAAACATGCCCACAAAAGAAACAGGCTTTTAGAACATGGCATTGTAATTAGTAAGGTAAATTATGTTTACTGCCACAATAATTACCCAAAAGAAGGAAATTAGATGGTTATAATTACCAGTTCATCTCCATGTTGGTGTCTGTTGACTTCTTCACGGAGGTCCATGAGTTCTTTTCCAGTTAAGTCTCGAGTAAGTTTGTTTGAGATTCCAAGTTCACATAGAATCTGATGAGATTTACGACGACCAATTCCATATACTTCTTGAATTCCAATTCTGAGAGGCTTGTGATTTGGAACCTCTGCGTTACCCACACGAATTCCTTGAACACGTAAGCCATGGAACTGCAGAGATTGAATCAGTAAATATGAATGTGAAAAGGAAGAGGAAAGGAAACAAGGGTTTAGTCCAATTAGGGTTCATCAAATCACAATCATATATCTAATAAGTCTGAGTCTTTCATCAAGATTGAATATCACTATGCTCACAATTAGCTGGAAATATATGAACTAAGTAAATTCTCTCCCTTTGCTAAGACACAAAACAAATAACCTAATTGTTCATGAAAACCTAATTGTAATTAGAGATGCTCAGTTAAAATCAATTATCAAAGACATTGAGATAGTAAATGATCAGAGCAGACAAGAGAATCCATACTTGGAAGAACAGAAAGAATCCTTACGAGCATCAACAACAATTGCTAGGTTCATAAGTTAAATTCAAAAATGAAAATAGTTCCTTTTTCCATAGTATTACATTATTTTCCAATGAAAATCGATAAGAAATCAGCTTTGCCTAATCGAAAAAGTAAGATTCTCATGAATGCCTAAACCCTAGATTCTACAATCATTCACTGAAACGGAATTCAGCAAAACAGAGGCCCAAAGCTACCCATCTTTGAGGAAAATGGACTTTCTTCGAGGGACTAACCCCAAGAAATCTAGGGTTAGAGATTACTGAAGAAGTAAACTGTGGCAAAATTAAATTTCAACGAAGAACTATCTGATGGAACTTTAATTAGAAAGAATCGATTATCAAAACCATCCCAATACCAGTACCTGATAAACTAAAAGCTCTAACATCTCAAAAAACCCTAATGGGGAAAATTCAAACGGAACTATATGATTGAAATCGATTGATGCACGAACTCACCGATAAATTCCGAAGTAGAGACTGACTGATATCGAATAGGGTTCCTGCAGATTTGCGTAAACCCAACATCGTGGAGACGAAACAACAGACGGAGGAATCTAGAAGAGGAAAATCAGGAAAAAACCCAAGCAATCGAAGAGAATGTTTCAGAAGAACATAAATGGACGGCGCAATGGACCAAAAAAGCCTTTTTTTTTATTTTAGGCCTTTGGTTTTTATTTGGGCCACAAAAAAATTAGGGCACAAAAAGAGGAAAATCTGAAAGCTCCTCCTCCTCCGATTCATCTTCCCTTGCCATTGCCATTGCTTCTGCTTTCCGATACTGCAACTACTCCTCGATCCGGTCATCGTCTTCTGAACGGTAAATAAAGAAAAAAATGGTTTCTTTAACTCCGACAATCTCATTTTTCAGACACCCTTTTAGTCTAAGATGTTCAAATTTCTCTTACAGTTCACGTGTTTTTACGTGTCTGATTACTGCAGTGAGTCAAAGTGATTCTGATCAAAAGAACATGGGAAAAGCTTCGAGGGACAAAAGGGTATGTTTAGATTCCATTTTCATCTGTGTACTTCAATTGTGACTGTCGAATGCATTGAGCAATTGGTTCGAACAGGATATTTACTATAGAAAAGCTAAAGAAGAAGGTTGGCGTGCCAGAAGTGCGTTTAAATTGCTTCAGATAGATGAAGAATTCAACATATTTGAAGGTAAATATATCATCGAATCCCTTCACTTTGAACATAAATCTCTCATTGATACTTGAAAAATTCACGATTTTTATGTTCAGGAGTGAAACGGGTGGTGGATTTATGTGCTGCACCAGGTAGCTGGAGTCAGGTATTGTAAAATTACCTTGATTTATGTTCAGTGATATTGTAATATTGTCTTGATTTTTGCTAATTTTCTTTTTATGTATACTTCTGATTCGTAGGTTCTAAGTCGTAAATTATATCTTCCAGCTAAGTCTTTATCCGATCCAAAGTAAGTTTCGTATAGTTAAATTCGCCGTTGAGATCTATTTTCGCTTGAACTTAGCTTTAACACTGCATGTTAGGCATTTGGTTACTTATGAATGCAGTAAATCAATCATTTTACTGCAGTAACATTGTATAGTTAAGACAATGTGGTTAAATCAATTAGTTACTTGCAGGGAGAGTGATCCTCCTCTCATAGTGGCCATAGATTTACAGCCTATGGCTCCAATAGAAGGCGTTATTCAAGTTCAAGGCGATATAACTAACGTTCGAACTGCAGAAGTGGTGAATTTCTCCACCCGTTCCTACTTTACTTTCCCCTTTTAAATCATTCATATCTTCCCGTAGTTACATCAGCATTTAATTTTGTTTGGATTTGTTTAAAGGTCATTAGACACTTTGATGGTTGCAAGGCTGATCTGGTTGTTTGTGATGGTGCTCCTGATGGTAAAACAGTAAATAAAGCTTCTTTTCAATTCGTTTAATCGTTACAATTTACAAATTCCATTTATATTATTTGGTATATATAATGTTTTGTAGTTACGGGTTTGCACGATATGGATGAATTTGTCCAATCTCAACTCATACTAGCCGTAAGTTTGCATTCTTCCCGCTCATTCAGCCTTCAACTTGTATGGCATTTCTCAGAAGATTTTATTTCAGGGCTTAACAATTGTTACTCACGTTCTTCGGAAAGGTGGTAAATTTATCGCAAAGATATTCCGTGGAAAGGATACGAGTCTCTTATACTGTCAGGTAAGTCCATCTGCAAATGTGTTAAGACTGTGGAGTGACCCTAAACCCTAAACCCTAAACCCTAATGCGAAAGATCTCCCTGCTATGCTTTTAAGATTCCAAATATTAGATGGATTTAATGTTATTCACTGTGTGGTAAATGGTTTATACGTTTAGCTTCTTCTTTTTTTGTGCAGTTGAAGTTATTTTTCCCAACGGTAACATTTGCAAAACCAAAAAGCAGCCGAAATTCTAGCATAGGTAAGATAAACTTTCACTAAGCTACAATCTTTTTTACCAAGATGCTCAACTATTATCCGTTTTTTACAGAGGCTTTTGCCGTCTGTGAAAATTATTCCCCTCCTGAAGGATTTAACCCAAATGATTTGCATCGTCTCTTGGAAATGGTGGGAAGCCCTTCAGGTGGAAGTAATCTTGGTAAGTCTTTGATCTTCAAGGTAAATTGTGTTTTGTCCATAGTAACTCTTTTGTGAGATGCCCATTATCTGTTTAGTTATTCTAGTAAGAAAAGGAATTTACTTTCACTCACATTATTACCACATCCTTGTCGATCTGTCAAAACCCTAATTTGGTTCGAATCTAAACCAAGTAAAGTGTTGTTCTTTTATCAAATTACTCGCTCTTTTGTGAGATGCCCATTATTTGTTACTTATTCTAATAAAAAAAAGGATATACTTTCAGTGACATTTTTACCACATCTTTTACTGTCTGTAAACATCCTTATTGATCTGTCAAAACCCTAATTTGGTTCGAATCTAAACCAAGTAAAGTGTTGTTCTTTTCCCAAATTACTCAATCTTTTGTGAGATGCCCATTGTTTGTTGCTTATTCTAGTAAGAAAAGGAATATACTTTAACTGACATTATTACCACATCTTTTACTGTCTGTAAACATCCTTATTGATCTGTCAAAACCCTAATTTGGTTCGAATCTAAACCAAATAAAGAGTTGTTCTTTTCTGGTACTTGGGCAGATTGCAATAGTGGGTGGCTTGAAGGAGCAAACAAGGTGTACATTCCATTTTTGGCATGTGGGGATCTGACAGGGTATGATTCAGACAGGTCTTACCCTATTCGGAAAGAGGCAGATGGGTCGTACCAGAGCCTGGAACCGGTCCAGCCACCCATTGCACCGCCGTATAGACGAGCTCTTCAACTTAAGAAAGCTTCTAATCAAAGTATTCGAGATTCTTGAAATAACAAAAAGATTATTCCTTTAGATTCTTATCAACATTATTATACACCTTTTTTTTAAAAAATTCATGTTCATGGACCAACTAGATTATATATTCTCCATGTTTAATTTTTTATTTTATTTTTGGTCTATGATTGAATTTTCCAGCCAGTGGAATTGTTGTGCTAAAAAAATTATAAATTTTTATTTGTTGGTCTATTTTTTTATCTATGTTTAACACCTACATGAATTAGTCTGTATGATGTTTTTTGTTTTTTAAATTTTTTTAAAAAATTTTAAATTCAGTTTTTTACAATTTTAAAAAATATTTGGGTGAATAATGATATATATATATATATATTAAATTGTTTTAAATTTTTATATTTTTTTAATATAAACAAAACAAATTATTTTGGACAAAAAAGTTGAAAGAAATTTACATTCACTAATAAACATCGACTAAAAACAGCTAGTCGATCACGAATTAGATAGAAATTTTTATAACATTGATCAAAGTGATATTTTTTCTATTTTTTTCATTCACTAATTAAACATAAATTATTTTGTTTATCAACTTTGTATTGCCAAATATAATCTTCGGATAAAATTTCAACTTTTTTTTGCGTAATCTTTAAAAAATATTTTCTATAAAGATGTGATTTGTATGTGATAATGTATGTCTACCACGGAAAAAAAGGTTTTTAAAACATTTATTATTATATTTATAATAAATCGGAATATTTTCAGTATTCGTATATTGCATTTATTGTGGTTTGTTATGTATAAATAAATACCTCGTGAAGAAAATTATTAAATATTGTTTTCAATTGGGCCGTACTTCAACCACCAACAAAGTCATCCATCACTCTCTCCATCCAAATGAATAAATCTATTAACTCTATATGAGCTTTAAAAAATCATGTCGTTTGGTTATTAGCTACTAATATAATTCCTTTTAAAGTTTATGGATCTAAAATTTATTTTTTTAATGTCTATAATAAGTTTCTTTGAATTAAAAAAAAAAGAAATATAGTATTTATGGGTCAAAAATTGATGAAAAATGAATATATCCCAATTCCATGCCTTTTCCTTTTTACGCAGAAGAAGCCATGCATTCAACAAATCCATATTTCATCATATTTCTGATTCAATATCCTTATCCAAATAAGGCTATAGGATTTGTAAATAATCTATTTATTCAATTTCATCAAATTATTATTTGAATTTTTGATTCCAGAATTGTCTTCTAACATGAAATTATCTACGTTGTATTTAAATTTATTTGACTTATACAATTTTTAGGTTATTGTATATGTCACATGACCAAACTTTATACGATTATATATATTAAAAAAAACTTTAAAATGTTGATTAAGATGAAAAAGAATGTGATTTTATTGTTTTATTTTGATTCATTTTTATATTATGTTGTATATCAATTGAAACATGAATAATAAATTTTATTCACTCTCAACAATATTTTTTTATCTGAAAAATAAACATTTACAGTATAAAAACAACAAATTCTAACAAGAACACATGGAGACTGAGTTTGATCTCGACAGATTCAAGAACTCAATACAGTCTTCAATGGCTTCTGTACGGTGAGACTCTGATTCAACCTGAGACTTTGATCTAGCCAGATATATAGAAGAGTAGACCTTCCTCGGAGAGTTACACGACGTCGTTTTCCGCCTCCCCGATGTTATAAAACGCAGCGTTTTGACGACTCTGGCACTTAGACTTCTGAAAAACCTTCTCCCCGGCGGTGACATTTTGAGGCCGAAACTGATAATTCCGACAACGACCCTTTTCCGGTCTTGTCGTGAAGGGCAAATTGGTTCACCCGGTGGTTCTATGTCGGGACTAAAGCTCACTCTTTTGCATGCTTTGTTTGACATCGTTTTGTGGAATTCTGTTGATGAATACGTGGAGTATATATGATCGTGTGTTTGAGAGAGAGAGGGAGAGAGATAGATTGTGAGAGAGAGAAAGAGAGAGATAGAGAGAGATAGATAGAGATAGAGAGAGATAGATAGAGTTAGAGAGGGAGAGAGATATAGAGAGTGAGAGAGAGATATAGAGGGAGATATAGGGAGAGAGAATATATAGAGTGGGAAGGACAATGTAATATTTCTATAATGGTGGGTTTAAGTGTAATTATTAAAAAAAGTTAATAATTATATATAAAATGAAAAAAATGAATTTTCGTCATCAGATTGAACAAACGCAAAATCTAAACCCTAAAAATCTATAACAGTCAAAAGAGAAAACGAAAAACGAAATAGGTTCATTTATCGGAGAATTCTGCACAAACGGTTGGAAAGCAGATCCGATTTTGTCGTAGATATGCGTACAGACTTGTGCTATCAAGTCTATTACATCCGACAATTACACGTTCAACGCAAACAGGTATATTCAAAATTTTTTTTAAATATGTTCGTCGTTGAAACTCCGAAAAATCAATCTGAACATGACTAGATCTAATATTGATAAAATATGTTTTCGTATTTCAATCATGGTAAAAAAAGAGTGATTTTTCTAAAGGCATCTAACGACCAATCACACTCGTAAATGATTAATATATTTTTATTTACTTAATATATTTAAGATTTCAATTTTTTTTATAATTATCCAATTTAGATTACGTTATGATTATAATTGCAAACTTTTATTCTACAAGTGTCGGGCCAAAATTATATATACAATCAGATAACTTTAATTCTAGTTTGATTCTTGGTCAAAAGTTATATGACTTCAAATCGTCAAAGAACAGAGGTAAAAAAAAACATTAGGTTATGGTTAAAGTTTTAAAATTATAATAATATAAAATGGAATCGAATATTTTTTATATAAAAATATCATAAAATAGAATGAGACACTATCGTTTTTATTACTCTTCTGATTAATTTTGCTTTTACTTTTTACGTCAATATTAAGGGCATGTTTCTTTTTCCTTGTTATTACCGTTTTCTTCGTCAAATTGCATGTCGAAATTATTATATTCGAATATATATATATATAATATTTGATATTTTTAATATAATATAAAGTTTAAAGCACTTGGGTTTATATCTTCAATATTCGAAATATATCCCCATCTAAAATTTATGATTATTTAGTTGTTATATATATATGTGTGTATATATATATACACATGAATTTATTTGAATTTTAAGAAAGTGTGGAGTTGGCGTGAATATTGGGTCACCCATTCCTCTGACTTGTCTTGCCTACCTTTTATTCAGTTTGACCCTCCAAAATATTTTTTTATTTTAAAAAAGCTATTTATATACTATGTGTTAATATTTAAATATATTTCGTTCATTTACATTTGATTTTTTTTTTCTATAATTTGACTACGTATAACTAAGGATTTAATCGCAAACTTAAATACTTTTGGTATCTTCTTGTAAATTTTTATATTCGGGTCAATATAATTTCATAAATTTAGAAATATAATTTTATATTTAATTTTGTTTTACTTCTTCGACAATTTGTAATATGGGCCAAAAATACTTTACTTCTTATGTCAATCGATACCGAAACCTAAAACTGTAGGCTTCTCTAATGGGGCCCAAAAATATTTAAAAAAACATATTATTCAGTCTATTAAACCAAATATGGGCTCAAAGCCCATTAATAAAAATGCAGATAAAGCTAATTTTAATTATGGCCTTGATAAAAGCATACGATTATTATTATATATATATAATATATTGCAAATTAACAATTATATACATTTAACGATTATGTTAACATTTAAAAAATAACTCTAAAGAAATATCAACGTATTATTAATTTTTTCTTAACAATAATAATTTTCTTTTATTTTCTTTTGTATGAAATAATTTTCAAATGGATCTTCCGAATGCACTGAGTTAGAGATGCTAAACCCAATAGGAGTGAAAGAATATCCAATATATATGGAATATACTTTTATGCCATATTTTACATTTTATTTATTAAAAAACTAAGGAGTAAAAGGATATCCAATATATATGGAATATACTTTATGCCACATTTTTACGTTTTATTTATAAAAAATTAAGATTATATTTGATTAAAAATATAGATTGTCATTGTTGTATTAGAAAGGGAGGGTTGCCGTGTTCATTATAATTTTGATTCGCTTTCAAATGATGCAAAAAGAAAATCACGCACGAAATTTATTTGCTCTATCGAATTTATTATTAGCTTCGATTATTTGATGCGTATTGACCAAACAATAATCATGTTAAATCATTTAAAAAAATATACTCATATTGTAACCAATAATAATTTATCAAATATATAAATTAATTTTTATAAATTAAAAAAACAATTATTATACATCACATCTTATCTAATTCCGATTATAATTGATGTGAAACATTTTTTATTTGGATTATACGGTAATTTTTTGTACTGATTAAACAAATATTTGAATTGTAAACATTCAATTATGCAATTATGTAATTGATTAAAGTTGAATTTAGTGGGTGAAATGAAATACGAGAGAATTAAACAATGAATATAACGAGGGGTCCATCCATATGTAATTGAGTCACCATATATGTGTTGTCATGTGCATTAATTAATTAATTAACATGCAAAAACAAAATATAAGTTACCTACTAATTATATAATTAAGCATGTGATTTGTGACATCTCAAATGACCTTTATACTTTTTTTACAATCCATTTATATCAAATTTTCTCTTATATTATATCACCACCAGTATCCAAATTAAATATTTTAAAATAAAATTATATAAAATATAACATTTTACAAAATTACATTCAAATATAAAATATATAATAACTATATCAAAAGTTATTTTTTTCTGGGAAAAAAAAGGTTATGTTGGAAATAAAAAAATTTAAATATTTTAAAAATTTTGACTTTATAAATAAGGAACTCAAAAAATCGAATATCCTTTTGATTTATCCATTCATCTCCTCCAGATTCCCTTGTCTATTATCAGACAGACAGACCCCATTGCATAATTTATTCCGTAAAAAAAAAATCATGACTTTTTATTCTCTCTCTATAAATCACTCTCTCTCTCCTCCATTTCTTCATAGCACGACGACTACATTTTCTTCTTCATCAACTTATTGTTCTCCCAGGTGTTCCTTTGTCAACTCCTCCGTGTCTATCAGATTCTCATGTTCCAATCCTTGCTCGACCTTGCCCATTTGCTTGATTCGCAAGAAAGTTAGGGTTTTTGGGGAAGAAACTCGACGGGAAGTGGTTTTTGCTTCTGGGTCTAACGATATGATCATCAACGAGGTTAAGGAAAATGAGAGTGAAGAGATTGAAGCTCCTCTTCTTGATTCCGATATGGTCTCTAGACCGAGAAGAATCGCTCTTTTTGTTGAGCCTTCGCCATTTTCGTAAGTTATTTTCTTCAGAACCACTTAGCTGCCAAGTGTTCGACGAAATGCCTGTGAAGGGTTCGTTGCTACTTAACCATGGTGATCGAATTGTCGTTTTGATTATGTCTGTATTTCATGTCAATTTCGAGTACGGAATTCACCCATGCTGACGATTCTTGACTGTTCAAAATCATCATCATGCTATCATCTGAATTCAAAGTTTTTACATTTAAGATGAAGGAAGAGTTGGGTCATTGAGAAAAACCCTAAACTCATTCTTAGATGATTGCTACATCTGTAGATCAATTAATTGAAATTGTTTCTATTTGAATCTTGCAGATACGTGTCAGGATACAAGAACAGGTTCCAGAATTTTATAAAGTATCTACGTGAAATGGGAGATGAGGTATGTTTTAGGGGTGGTCAATCCGCGTTTCGGGACGGGTTATTCGAGTTCGGTCCGGGTTCCTTGGGTTTTAAAATTTTGAACCAAAAAACCCCATTTGGTTTTCAGGACGAGTTCTTCGGTTTTGAAACATCGAATCCAAAAAACCCGAATTGTATTTGGTTAATTTCGGGTTCTTGGGTTTTTTGGATTCTTCGGGTTTTTTTAGGTTATTTAAGTACGGGTAATTCGGGTTTAAAGGGATAATTCGAGTTTTAAACGGATAATTCGGGTTTAAACGGATAATTCGGGTTTTAAACGGTTAATTCGGACGGTTAATTTAGATTTAATGGGAAATTCGGGTTCCAAGTTTAACATACAAAAAATTAAGTTATAAGGGTTAGGGTTTTTCCGGGTTCCTCGGGTTCTCCCGAACCCAATCAGGACTGACCGAACCCATTTAGATCGATTCGAGTCGGTCCGGATAACCCAAAAGGTCCACCCCTAGTATGTTTTGATTTGCCTGTGAAAGAAGAAAACATATATATTCTAATTGAAATGGATTCTCTTAGGTTATTGTTGTGACCACACACGAAGGTGTACCGCAAGAGTTCTATGGAGCAAAAGTCATTGGATCAAGGAGGTTAGTTATACATACTTAACTCAAAATCTTCGGTTTTCCATTGTCTATGATTATGGTCTTGGCCGGTGAAAACGCAGTGTTTGCGGTCGATTGCGACTAGAAGCGAATGGTAGAAAACTGTTGCGATTGTGTTTTGAACAAAATTACCAAAATAGACAATTATTAAAAAAAGAATTTATTTAAATTTTTTTGTTTAGTTGATATTTTTTATTATAATTTTCAAATATTTTAAATCAATTTAAAAGTTAAAAATTATAAAAATATTTAAATATACAATATATATATATATATATTTACGATTAATATAAATTATAATAAAAAGAAAAAAGAGATAAAGGAAAGACACGAAGGTATTTTGGTAATTTTATTCAAAACGCAAACGTAACACAATATAATTTTAGATTTTTAAAATTTGAGTTTCGGTGTATTTTCGGACGATTGCGACTCTATCAGTCGGTTTTAATATCGTCCGGAGTCACTAAAAAACGCGTTTGCGTTTGACTGCAATTACACCAGTCAGGGCCTATATCTAGTAAGATGTAGTTGAAAATTTCATTGTTAAAATGAAAAAAGGGTAAAAAATCCGTCTACACTTTTCATCATGAATTATCGATTGCTTATTGAACCCTATGAATTGCGAGAAAGTAAGATACTCAAAATTCGAGGGTCGAAGAGTTTTCATATCAAAGTTGGTTAATTTATTTCGAATTTCTGTTTACAAAAATGACTTCATCTTTGACGATGTATATTGATTTTGTTCATATTCGGCAGTTTCCCGTGCCCTTGGTACCAAAAGGTGCCTCTTTCGCTTGCACTTAGTCCTCGAATCATATCGGAAATTGCACGATTTAAGCCTGATATAATACACGCTTCATCTCCAGGGATAATGGTTAGCCTTTGAGACTTTAAACCCTTTAATATGATGCCAAAATTAGAAACTAGACCCTGTAATATGATGCCAAAATTAGAAACTAACTATCCTATTTTGAACTATTTTTCAGGTGTTTGGTGCCTTAGCAATAGCAAAAATGCTGTCCGTACCAATAGTTATGTCTTACCATACACACGTGCCCGTGTGAGTTTCTCATTTTACCTTATCAAATTGTTCATCTGAAAATTCATATATTATTATAGAGATTATTCCATTAGTGAAACTCCAAGGGTGTAAAATGAGCTGACTCTGTTCAGCTCGCCATGATCTCGTCAAAAAAATGAGGTGGCTCAACTCGACTCGTTTTCAAAAGGAGCTAGAAAATCCTAGCTCAGCTCGGCTCGGCTCGTTTCCAAAACGAGCTAGAAAATCCCGCCTCAGCGCAGTTCGTCTTTAGCTCGTCTAAAAACGAACTGACTCGTGAGCTAGACTATTTAAGTTAAAAGGATTATAATATATATGTGTTTTTATTCGACAAACCAAATAAAATATATTAAATATAAAAACAATAATTTTAATATTAAGTTATTAAATATCAAAAATACTAATTGGAAAATAAATCTATCGAAAATTAAATAAAATATCAAATATATAAACAAATTTTTATTATAGTTATTAGAAAATATTTTATTTCTTTATTTGTTAATAAAATTATATTAATTTGGTATAAATAGAAAACTAATAATATTATCTTTTTCAAAAAAAAATTAATAAATGTAAAGAATATGTATAATATGTAAAAATAAAAAAATATGTGCATTTGTATTCAGCTTGTGAGCTTGTGAGCCAGTTCGTCAGCTCCCCTAAGCTCTAATTCATTTTCGGCTCAGCTCGTCAGCTCGTTTTTTAAACGAGCTAGAAAATTCCCAGCTCGGCCCGCTCAAATATGATCCGAACCAACAGTCTATTTTTCACCCCTCCTATGAGAAGCTTAAAATTTTGTTCAATTTGCAGATACATCCCACGATACACATTTAGTTGGTTGGTTAAACCAATGTGGTCGGTAATAAGTAAGTATTTAACTTCCTCTTCGCATCCAATATATATTTTGTGTTGTCAATATGATATTAAATTCGGTAAATATTGTCAGGATTCCTTCATAGGGCTGCTGATCTTACATTAGTTCCTTCAGCTGCCATTGGTAAAGATCTTCTTGCAGCTGGTGCAACTGCAGGTGAAGATAGATATTCATGTATATATATATATATATAGATGCATCTGTATAGATAATGTAGTCTTTTCATATTTGCAGCTAATCAGCTTCGTCTTTGGAATAAGGGCGTTGATTCTGAAAGCTTTCATCCCCGTTTTCGATCCCATGAAATGCGTATAAGACTTACGTAAGAACCCTTTTTTTCGTACAAATTATACGCATATTCATATATATATATATACACACGTATATGATTTATGTAACATGTTTTTCTTGATTGCAAAAGATATTCTTTTTTATGTTTTGGTATAAAACAGTAATGGCGAACCAGATAAACCATTGATCGTCCATGTTGGGCGTCTTGGTGTGGAGAAAAGTTTGGATTTTCTCAAGAGGTAGTTCTTGTAAACTAAATTTGTTTTTTTTTTTCATTTTTCGTAAAACCCATTAGAAGATTTCTTCTTATTTGATATTCAACAGCTTTAAAATTGGAAAATTTGGAGCTTCAAGTTGCAAAAGGCAACATTTTTGCTTGTTTCTTAATGAACTAAATTCTTAAAATGACTCATGTTCTCTTCGTATGCAGCGTAATGGACAGATTACCTGAGGCTCGGATTGCTTTCATTGGAGATGGACCTTACAGGTGATAACCCTAAAAGAAATGTTATGATAAGTTGTCCCGCATCGGTTAGAACATGAATTTTGAGACTCGTATATATGGTATTTGTTAATCCTAAACTCTTGAGCTAGCTTTTGGGATTAGTCAGGTCCAAGCTCATATTTGACATGTTATCAGAGTCTGGTTCGTTTCGATTTGAATATACCGATATTGGGTTCCTAATTGTGATGTTCACGCTCCAAGACCGAGCCTGGACGTGAAGGGAGTGTTATGATAAGTTGTCTCACATCGGCTAGAACATGAATTTTGGGACGTAATGGGCAATCCTAAACTTTTGAGCTAGCTTTTGGGATTAGTTAGGTCCAAACCCATATTTGACAGTAAATGACCCGAAAATCATAATATAACAGTTTATTAGATTCATGGCCATTTCGAAAAAGTGTTTAAAATGAGTAAATGATAAATCTTTTTTCCATTCTTAGAGAGGAACTAGAGAAGATGTTTGTGGGCATGCCAGCAATTTTCACTGGCATGCTACAAGGCGAAGAACTATCACAAGCTTACGCGAGCGGAGACGTGTTTGTGATGCCATCTGAGTCTGAAACGTTAGGCCTTGTCGTTCTTGAAGCAATGTCCTCGGGACTCCCTGTCGTGGCAGCTCGTGCTGGTGGAATTCCCGACATAATCCCTGAAGATCAGGTGAGTGAATGTGAAGCATAACTCAAAACTAGGGATGGACATTTCGGTTTAACCGGACCGATCTGGACCGAATAAACCAACCCATGAGATATATGAGTTATATAGAAAACTCATATGTGTTCAATATCAAAAATACATTTGGGTTTGGGTTGGTTCGGGATAACCCGAGTAACCCAAACAATCGAAAAAAAATTCAAAAAAATTAAAGAAAACACCCTAAATCTAACGCATATCATCTCTCTCACTCACACACACACCGTCGGCACCTCCTAAAAAGTTTTACTAAAATTTTTTATTTGATATTGTTTACGTATTTTTACTTTGTATTTTTTTTCTGTATGTTAAATTTGGAATAACCCAAAAATTCACAAATAACCCGTTATAAAAACCGCCGTTATAAAAACCGAATTACCCGTACTAAATAACCCAAAAAACTCGAAGAACCCGAATTATCCGAAATATCTAAATAAACCAAATACAATTCGGGGTTTTTGGGTTCAATGTTTCAAAAACCGAACAACTCAAATCCGGACCGAAACCCGAGAAACCCAGATTGAAAACCAGATGGGTTCAATTCGGGTTCAACTTTTTATAACCCGAAGAACCCGGACCGAACTCAAGGAATCCGCCCCGAAATCCAGATTACCCACCCCTACTCAAAACATATAGAATTGAAAGATAAGTGAGAAGTTGACCTGAATGGACTGTGTTATTACTGTTTAGGAGGGTAAAACAGGGTTTCTTTTCAACCCGGGAGATGTCGAGGATTGTCTGAACAAATTAAAACCTCTGTTGGATGATGTTGAAAAGAGAGAGATGATCGGAAAAGCTGCAAGAGAAGAGACGGAGAAGTATGATTGGAGGGCGGCCACGAAAAAGATTCGAAATGAACAATACAATGCGGCCATTTGGTTTTGGAGGAAGAAAGGAGGTCAGGTTTTAAAGCCGATTCATTGGCTGGTGAAAAGGCTTTTTCCGGCACCCGAAATGAATGTGTAGAAAAGATTATGTTTATTGGGTGAATATAATTGGTTTAATAATGTTTATAATGTTGATTTTGTAAAATTAATTTGGTTATGAAATGTATTTATTTGTTTGTTTATCTGTATATTAGTTTAGAGTTAAACCATTTGTTATTGCCTTCGATCTATCAATATTAATTATTAATTTGCTAATCTTTCCCTCTGTTTTATCCAATTTTAATTTAAATGCTAATTAATATTTTAACCTTTTTTAATCTATCTATCCTTATTTTCGTACAAAAAATGTTAGATTATTCTATAAAAAAATTAAAATAATTTTATATTACTTTAATCAATCTAAATTCAATTTTATTAATTTCGATTCATTTATATTTTTATAAATTATACGTCAAATCCCGTGTATATATATAGGGCATGTTAATTGGTCCAGGACCCATCATTTATTGGGCCTTAAAGATCCATCTATTATGGGCTTTTATACGCCATTATATATATTAAAAAAACAAACTTTTTTTTATTATGCTGTAATAATATATATTTCCTCGCGCACCGGATATAGAGAAATATATATACATACACATATATATATATATATGCCCAAATTTAGTGAGCAAGTTGCAATATGTTTTGTAAATATTTTTAAAAATAATGGCAATTAATGAATGAACGTGGAAAATATTCTAATTTTATTTGAAATGTCAATTTAGCATCTATCATCCAATAATTATTCGTAAGTTAACCACAAATAAAAGCTATGTGGACCCCATCCGAATAATACAATAATATATATAGGGAGAGAGAACCTAAAAATATAAACCGGAGAATAATTTAGTGACCAAATAATTAATTATTTTTCGCTGCTTAGAGAATAATGATGGGCTTACATTTTTCCTATAAGAATATCTAAAAATAGAATATGCATTACCTTTTCAATTCTAAAAAGATTGTGATAAAAATGAAAATAAACGCAAGAAATATTCTTAGTACACAAACAAGTGAAGTTTTGCCAAATATATAAATTTAAAAAATGTTTTTATTCACTAAAGATAATGCAATAGATTCACCGATTTATTTATTTTAGATCGAATGTAGATATTTATTTTTTTTTAATTTCTTTTTATAAATGTTACAATCAGTCTATTTTTGACAGTCTTTGACAAAAAAAAATATTTGACGATGTATAAAATATATTAAATTAACTTGAAAACTTATAAGAATTATATGGGAAAGGGTTTTTCAAAGCATGAATCATGTGAATGTTACGATAGGAATAAGATGCTTAAATGAGTTGACTTTTTTATCGGTCAACATTCGAGTTAATCCTATGTTTTTGGGAAAAAAACTTTTTAATAATATTAATATTATTGTTATTATAATAATATTTGTCTTTAGTATACTCATCATACTGAATAATTTAAATTCGTGAAATTTACTATTAAAATTCTAAATATATCAAATAATTATTAGAGTTTATCTCTTGTATATAATGAATTATATAAAACCTAAAAAACTTTGACAAATACAACCTACCAACCCACATAACATGAACCACTTCATTTATGTTATACCATAAATTATTTACAACACGCCCTTTGTATATATACATCACACACACATACCATCATATATATATATACATATATATATATACCGGCTCATATATGATCATGCGAATGAAGCAGTCAATTCCACGTTTGAAACGCATCGTAGGATCCGAAGGAGGACGCAAACGCGAATCCGTGACCCGCTTTCTGTCCAAGGAAGGTTTGATGGAAGGATGAAGAAGAGAGAGCGGTGGCAGTAGCGGAAGAAGTAAATGAATCAGAGGGTTCGAGGTCGTGGTTATGGTCAGGGACGTTGACGGTGGTGATGTCGTGGATGCTTGATCGGCGTTTATCTTTTCCGCCGGAAAGTTGTCGGATAAAGTACTTTTGAGCGTGAGACGCGACCTGAGTCGGCGTCCGAGTCGTCACAAAGTTTCTTGATATGTTCCTCCAATCTCCTTTTCCGTATTTCTTTAAACCCATCAGAAATCTCCTACAAAAATCGATAATTTCCGGTGTTTAATTTAATGCATTTGTATTATTTATTAAAAATTGATAAAAAATGTTTTTTTATTTTTCAATAATTTCTCGAATTATACTCTAAATTCATAGAAGTACGAAATTTTGTATACCTATGTTCTTCCTCCGTCCATGGAATCCCCTTTTTCCGTTCCTTCTCCGGCGGTGCAAAATGTTTCGAAGTAGCAGCCGGCGAATATCTCTTACCGCCGACGACGTAATCTCCGTCGTCGAATCGCCAATCCTGAAGAGAGAAGCCGCCGTCGTGATCGTCACAGGCGGCGTATCCAGGGATAGGGATGAGACCTGCTTCGATGTCACTGACGTCATTCTCGAGCTCCTTATAGTGTATGATGACGTCAGCAACAGTTTTGCCAGGGATCGCGGCGGCGATTTTGAGCCATCGATCAGGGTTGTCGTCGTAAAAGGCCAAAGCTTTCTCGAAGCGTTTGTTCTCCTCCGCCGTCCAGACTGCCTGTTTAGTGTCCTTAATAAACCAATTCGTCGCCGGAAACTGTGCCGTCGGAGGAAGAATCTCGATCTCTCTACTCGTCATCTCCTCTCGTAGTTGTCGGTTTGTCTTCTTCTGCCTTTTTCCGTCTCTCTCTCTCTCTCCCTCCCCCCCTCTCTCTCTCTCTCTCTCTCTCTCTCCCACCCCCTCTCTCTCCCTCTCTCGCTCTCTCTCTCTCTCTCTCGCTCTCTCTCTCTCCCTCTCTCTCTCTCTCTGTGAAAGTTTGTTCCTTTGAAGGGTAGAGAGAAATTAGAGATCTTTATTTTAAAGAATCGTTTTTTGGATTAAATTAATAACCTTTTTTCTTCCTAAGAACAAAGAAAAGGACGCGACTTTTCAGAAATTTCTGGGGAAAATAATTACAGAGAGGAAAAAAAAAACAGAGTGAAAGTGGATCTCAAGGTGTGTTTTTCTTTAATATAAAATTTATATATATATATATTCTTTTGTATATTGTAGCAACTTTTTTTATTATACTTTTGATATGATATTTAGTACAATTTAATGTAAATATACAGAACAAGAAGAAGAAAAAAAAAGTTACTTTTATGTTGGAAAGGGAAGAAAAAAGAAGTTAAAAAGAAATAAAAAGATGAAATAATTTCGCAATAATTTCTATTGTAAAGCAAAAAGAAACAAATAGAGAAATGACACATCTAAGTGCACCAAAAATATCTTCACATGAAGTTTCAACTCATTTGCCTGTCATTTCATTGATTGATTTCCAATTTAATTTATAATAAACCACATAAAATAAATAAATTAAATTTGCAAAATAATTTGAAACTTTTGAGATTTATTTATTAATGTTATTATGAATACCAATTTTTTATTAATGGGGTTTAAATAACTACAAATAGTAATGAGGTCATATGTAATTATGAATATGTAAAATAAAATATTTTATTGTTTAATTGATTAAGTCGGTCGTATCGTACAAGCCGCTGTATTTACGATTCCGTATTGTTGAATCAAATCCATAATGTTTTTTAAACATATATTAATTTAAGAACGCATTATATTTCAGATTGAACCATGTCTCATGATTAAAAATATGAATAAATTATGTTTAAATGGTAATATATTTTGAAATCTGAAATCAATATATAAATTGTTTTGTTATTTTGGTTTTAATGGGAATTGAAGTTTAACAGAATTGTAAAGTTAAAAATAAATAAAATTAATATATGTTTAATATAAAAAAATATATACAAATATGGAAGCTGTGGAAGAATCTTTTAAACATGAAAGTTAAATAGGATTTGATTAATCAAAATGCACGTGTCTAATAACAAAAGGTTGGACCGACTCTTCTATTTTATAAGTTTATTTATATAGTTATTTATTTATAGAAAGAATTTGTAACCAATCAAATAAAACCCCGAAAACGACTCATGCTTTGCCCGGTTGTGAAATTGTTGTTTTAGTACACCATTTATTTAAATTTATATAACATTACTACAATATAAATCATTTAATATATATATAAATTATATTAAAAAGAAAAAGTAAATCAGTAAATGGTAAGATCTATAATATTTTAATAAATAAAAGCAACTACAGACTCGTCTAATTGAGATTAATATTTTTAATAATTATATAAATCAAAGACACACCTGAAATAAATATTTAGAACTTAAAGATACTATTCTACCAACCGTAAATATCAAATAAATTGTATATTTATTTACATATTAAATCGAATAATAATAAAAAATCGAATTCATAAATTTGTTAGTAAAAAACCCAATAAATGGTTTTATTGAAAAGTTTTCGTCAAATATTAAATAGATCCTTTTATTAACAGATTTCCGACCATCCATTTAACCCTATGACTATATGAATATTATGTATGCATATTATATATATAAAAAAAGTTGTTTGGAACAATGCTTAAAAAATTAAAATAATTATTATTGAGTATAATATAAATTACTTAGATGTGTAATGAGTTATTGAATAATAATAAATGAGTTGGTTGCTTTCATATTGTAAAAAGGTCATATAATAATGGTCGCACCACTTAATGCATTAAACGGTACCACAGTTCCACTTCTAAGTTCTCACCAATCATGTAATTTTCCATTTTTTTTAATTTCCAATGTCAATTATATATTTCGTATTGTAAAAACCTGTATATAATTTTATGTAGTATATTTTTTATGTTTTTACATTCCATCTATATATATATAAATATACAAATGTAAATGAAACCGTATATACAAATTATACATTAATTCTCTATCATTATAGTAGTAAGTTAGTTTGATATGTCAAATTTAAAAAAATTGATCAAGAATTTAAGTTTTTTTAAATAAATTATTCATTTTTATTGAGTCAACGGTTTGGTAAAAAAAATCGAGTCATATAAAACTAGTTGTTGAATTTATTTGTAAATAGCTTAATTTTTTACCCAATAAAATAATAAATAGAGTTATAAAAAAAGGACCAAATATAGGCAATTCATTTTATATATAGGTCAAAACATGGTTAAGTGTATATAAATAAATAAATGTGTGAAAAAGTAAATAGATAAAGAAAATTGTAAAATAAGTAAATAAAAGAGCCGATAATAATAATATTTAAGGCGACAAGGCAAAAGTTAGGGTAACATGGACAGCACAAAGTTAATTGTGAATGTCATAATGCCAAAATACGTTCAGACAGAAGTTGCTGTTGCCAGAGAGTGACTTCTTCTATGTTTCCATAATTAGAAAGATTCTTTTATCTCTCTCTCTCTCTAAAAATATTATATATTCTTTTTATTTCACTTAATATAATTTTGTTATTTTTTCAGATATTTTAAAAGTGACGTGGCACATAATACTCAATCAAATTCGTCAACGAGTAATCAATCATTGATTACTGCATAAGAAAATTGCTTATTAACGTAACACGATAGTCAAATAATAGACTATTTTTTAAATGAATGAATAGAATGTATTTATCAGAAACTAATATATTATAAAAATATTTATTTTTTACGTTGCGGTATTCGATATTAAATTAAACATCGATTACAAATTCTTATATATATATATACAGTCAACTCTATTTTTTTTTATAAATTTAGATCGATTTTTTTTATCATACTTCTTTATAATTGTAAACTAAAATTAAATGTGTATATATATATATATATTACGAGATTATGTACCATGTAAGAAATATAATTATTGTTTGATAAACTCCAAGAATAGGTAAAAATAACACAAGAGACAATAAAAAGTGTTGTTATTTCATTTCATTAAATAATTTCACAACTGTTGTTAAATGGATTGATTTGGGCCTTTACCATAATCCACCAACAAAACCATTACTTTGTTTTATTTATTTTCATTGAAAAAATGTCATACAAATAAATTCATCAATATTTAGTACAATATACTATTTGTGATAATTATTTTAACATTAAAAAGGTACCATATATTTGATAGTTGACATATAATCTTTCATAAAATACAATTATAATTTGATTTGGAATTAGTTATAATAGTATTTATATGATTTAACAACTATTGAGGCCCGAGTATAATTCTCAATAGTTAATAATACGTATTTATTTCATCATAATCATTATATTAATATGAATATTGTTAATATAATTGTTGTCATTAGTAGAGATAGATACCACTAATTATAGTATGTTCACTTTTTTTTCTATTTATCCAATTATGGAAAACAATCTTGGTCGAGGGAGTAGGAGAGCCACGTCTATCATTTTTTGAATGTTTGTTTTAACCCCAACAAAATGGTAATATTTGCATTAATAGCTCTTATTTTTTTAGTATACCGTTTTATCCACCAAGTTATTGCTCGTTATGAGTTTTTATTTTTTAAAATCACATAAAAGAAAAACAAATCTTCTATTTATTAATTCCAATCTTAACTGTAAAATTTTAAAAATATTATGATATCTCGCATTTTTATCTGAAATTGCAAATATCAAGAATCTTCTCTTTGTGATAAAAATTTCTTTAAATAAATACAATTCTAAGAATCTAAACAACTTAACATAGAATCTATATTTTTGTATAAAAATGTAATGAAAGATAATATTATTAAAAACGAATATATTTTCACTATTTTTTCCAATATTCGTGTACATATTACTAAAATTAGTAAACATGTCAATATATTATTGACATTCAATAATTGGTTTGTCAAATTTCCTAGACAAACCGTTCATAAAATGGGATAAAATTACAAATAGTGTACGATATGGGGAAATTTAAAATATAATAAAATATGGGGGTGTAATTGCAAATAGTTAAAGTCCGATTTTGTTTCAGTAGTGTTATAAATAGGAGAGGGAGCAGAACTATAACGCGTAAGGTCTCTCTGTCCCTACTTTCCGCCGAGCAGTTACATCTCCGGCAGCAACAATCACAGCCGCCGAGAAAAATTGTCTCCGGGAGTACTTATCCGCCGTCTCCACCGTCTGAATCTCCGCCGATAGAAGTACGCGATATCTCTTCGTTAATGTTTCACTTTCTTTTGCTCTTCCGCGTCATGACCAGTCTCTAATAGAAATTTGAATTTTCTGTCTCGATCTAGCATTATCCCTTCTTTGGTATCATCAATATTGGTAAAAAACGATAATATTCTGCGATTTCATAGTGTTTATGCATGTATAGGATTTTCCTGTGTGCGTGTGTATAGACATGTGAGAGATGAAATTCTCAAGGTTTCAGATAATTGTTCGTCTAATCATTGTTTCATACATTTTCCGATGGAAAATTGAATCTCAGATATAATGATTTATGTTGCTACTAGAGTATTTTGTGGAATCAATGATCGTATAAATCCGGTGAATTAGATGGCCATTACCGAATTTGAATTTTGAATTTTCCTTCGTGACAGATATACTTGGTCTCGAGGTTATCTCTTGCCTTCTCTTTTCCACTCTCCAGATGGAGTTTTAGTGTCATTAACTGATTCTTTCGGACTTGTTTTGAATTCTGCCTTTGGCTTCACATAAGATATCTAGGGTTTGCCTATGATTTATGATATTGACAGTCCTTAAATCTGTCATATCTTACATATTTTATTGATTTTACATCAGTGGTTAAGCGTTAGAAGTACTCATAAGATTGTGTTTTTGGTGCTTCTTTGAACGCAGACTGAAGGCTGAAAATTTCTGAGCAGACAATGACAGATGAAGATATCTATACTAAGGATGGAACGGTTGATATACACAAAAAACCTGCAAACAAGAAGAAAACCGGAGACTGGAAGGCGTGCAGATTCATTCTAGGTATGTTCATAGTTCCTCAGTTTCAATCCCTTAAAAGAGAACCCTTATGGTCGTGTCATGAGACATGGGTATTGTTTTGTTAACTATGGCAGGAAATGAATGCTGTGAGAGATTGGCTTACTATGGGATGAGCACTAATCTCGTGAACTATCTCGAGAAGCAACTCAATCTGGGCAATGTTGCTGCAGCCAACAGTGTCACGAACTGGTCTGGCACATGTTATGTCACTCCATTGCTTGGAGCTTTTCTTGCTGATGCTTATTTGGGTAGATATTGGACAATTGCATCCTTTGTGATAATCTATGTCTTTGTAAGTTTGGTTTGCTTATCTATTGTCATATTTACAATCAGTTTAGGCATAAAAGAATGAAGTTATATTATCATGTCTATGTAGGGAATGACGCTCTTGACACTATCAGCTTCTGTCCCGGGACTTAAACCCCCATGCCAAGGAGATGTGTGTAATCCTACTACGGGACAGACTGTTGCCTTCTACGTAGCTCTCTATATGATTGCCCTTGGAACAGGGGGCATCAAGCCCTGTGTTTCCTCATTTGGTGCAGATCAATTTGATGAATCAGATGAAGCTGAGAAGAAGAGGAAGAGTTCTTTCTTCAACTGGTTTTATTTCTCTATCAATGTTGGTGCTATGATTGCCTCATCTGTTCTCGTTTGGATTCAAATGAACGTCGGTTGGGGCTGGGGGTTTGGAGTCCCTGCTGTCGCAATGGCTATTGCCGTCATGTTTTTCTTCGCAGGTAGTAAGTTTTACAGGATTCAAAAGCCAGGAGGTAGTCCAATCACAAGAATTCTCCAAGTCATTGTCGCATCATTCAAGAAATTAAACGTCAAAGTCCCTGAGGATAAGTCTCTTCTTTACGAGGTTGAAGATGCAGAAAGCAATATCAAAGGAAGCCGAAAGCTTGAACATACCACAAAACTCACGTAAGAGTAGATACATACAATATATAGAATCCTCTTATGATAAGTTGTCCCACATCGGCTAGGATATGAACTTTAGAACTCATATATATATATGGTGTTGGGCAATCCTAAATTTTTGAGTTAGCTTTTGGGATTAACAGGATTCTATATATATACAATATATAGAATACTGTTATGATAAGTTGTCCCACGTCGACTAGGATATGAACTTTGGTAGTGTTGGACAATCCTAAACTTTTGAGCTAACTGTTGGGATTAGTTAGGCCCAGCCCATATTTGACATAGTATCAAATCCCGATTCGTCCAGATTTGAATATATCAATGTTGGGCTCTTGATTGCGATTTACACGCTCAGGCTCGATCTTGGAGCGTGTAAATCGCAATCAAGGTTCTTCGACAATTTGTTTCTTGTTTCTTGTGGTCAATTTGTGTCTGATTAACCACCATTTACAGGTTCTTCGACAAGGCATCAGTGTATAGCGAAAATGATAACCCGAAAACCAACGGTCAACCGAATCCATGGAGGCTATGTACAGTGACACAAGTGGAAGAACTCAAAGCCCTAATCCGTCTATTACCCATATGGGCATCAGGTATTGTCTTTGCAGCAGTGTACAGTCAAATGAGCACAATGTTTGTCCTTCAAGGCAACACAATGGACCAACACATGGGACCTCATTTTACCATCCCTTCCGCTTCACTCTCCCTTTTCGATACCCTTAGCGTCCTCTTCTGGGCACCAATCTACGACCAATTCATCGTCCCATTTGCACGTAGATTCACTGGTCATGAACGTGGCTTCACTCAACTTCAACGGATGGGTATTGGCCTTTTAATCTCAATCTTCTCAATGATCTCAGCTGGTATTCTCGAAGTCGCACGCCTTAATTACGTCCGGACGCATAATCTGTACGATAATGAAACCGTACCGATGACAATATTTTGGCAAGTGCCTCAATATTTTCTGGTGGGTTGTGCTGAGGTATTCACATTTATAGGACAATTGGAATTCTTTTATGACCAAGCTCCGGATGCTATGAGGAGTTTATGTTCGGCGTTGTCGTTAACGACGGTGGCCTTGGGGAATTACTTGAGTACGGCGTTGGTGACGGTGGTTACGTCGGTGACGACCTCCGGTGGGAGGTTGGGATGGATCCCTGATAATTTAAATAAGGGTCATCTTGATTACTTCTATTGGTTGCTTGCTATCCTAAGTGCAATCAATTTCTTGGTTTATCTCCTTATCTCCAAATGGTACACTTACAAGAAAACGGCAGACACTGCGCTTTGAGATGTTTAAAACGACGCGTCTTCTGCTATGGTACACTTATAAGAAAACGGCAGATAGTGCGCTTTGAGATGTTTAAAACGACGCGTCTTCTGCTAGTTCTCTTCTTTCTAGATTTACTCTCTCTCTCTCTTATCTGATTCGAAAGAAAAGATGGTTCAATTCAATGCAAATCATTCATTATATATTCTGCTTATTTGAACATAATATTTAAAAGTAAGGACTTACATGCAAATATGTCTTCCGCTATGGTACACTTACAAGAAAACGGCAGACACTGCGCTTTGAGATGTTTAAAACGACGCGTCTTCTGCTATGGTACACTTATAAGAAAACGGCAGATAGTGCGCTCTGAGATGTTTAAAACGACGCGTCTTCTGCTAGTTCTCTTCTTTCTAGTTTTAGTCTTTCTCTCTCTTATCTGATTCGAAAGAAAAGATGGTTCAATTCAATGCAAATCATTCATTATATATATTCCGCTTTATTTGAACATAATATTTAAAAGTAGGGACTTTACATGCAAATATATCAAAATTCAAATTGTTTTTGGATAATGCTTTAAAAGAACGAGAGGTGGATTCTCAAAGGGGAAAAAGAAAGAAAGATGAACACATTAGGAGCAATTCAGACAACGTTAACACCAAACTTCAATGGTTCATTCAACACAAGAAAAAGATATTCCACACTTAAAACCTCATTTCTCTGCCTTTCGAAATCCGCTGATTCAGATTCAGATTCTGATTCCGATGTTTCAAAACCCGAAGGTGATACCCGAAAACAAGAACTCCTTGTCCGGATTGCCATGCTTCAAGCTTCCAAAGTTCGTCTCACCGATTACTTAGACGAACGTTCTACTTATCTCACCAAATTTGCAGAAGAAGCTAATGCTGAGTTTGATAAGATTGGTGAAGACGCCATGAAAGACCTCGATGAAGCAAGCTCAAGGGTTTGCTTTTGTAACCATTTCATAATCATGGGTTTATTTCCAATTATGAAAAAGATTGAAACTTTTTTGTTATTTTACTATACCCATTTCTTGAATTCTACATATGTGTGTTTTGATTCATGAATCTTGAAGCTTGTGTCGGCTGATTTTGATCAATGAAACAGATAATGGAGAACATCGAGACTCAGATGCAAGCTTTTGAGGAATCTGCAGAGATGAACAGATTAGAAATAGAGGAAGGGGAGATCAAAGTGGCAGCATTTGAGGATAAATTCGAAAAAGACAAGAATGAAGGATTGTTCTTTAAGAGTTTAGGCCAAAAGAAACCTCTTGACAAAGCCAAAGCTATGGAAGAGACTGAAAAAATAAGCAATGTTACCAAAGAAAGTTTGGGGTCAAAAACAAGAAGAAATATTTACCTTGGCCTCATCGGAATTATACTTTTCGCCATTGCTGATTCATTCGTATCTTCACCAGATTGGAGAAAAGTTGCAATTCTTGGAGCTATTCTTGTTCCATTAGTCACTCAGTTTGTTTACGAGCAAACGCTGTTATCAGATGAAGCAGAAAAACAAAAGACGAACAAGAACGAGTGAGAGTCGTTGCGTTAAGCTTTATACGATCTTGATGAAAGAGATATCGTTTGATTTTATAGACCCAAATGAGAACTTATCATTTGGGTTTGATACGATCAAGCGAGGTTTGATTTCGCATCAGTGAAACATTAGATCTCAATGATGTTACTACGATCACCAAGATTAAGCTATGCCCACTTAGATGCTTGTGATATACTTATAAGAATCATCATATTTGAAATATAATGATGTGTAGAGTTAGTTTCATGTACATCATATTTGAAATATAATGATGTGTAGAGTTAGTTTCCACACCTAAATCAACCCTACATCAACTTATTTCAAGCACATAGATTCTATTCTACCTTGAACTAGTGATTAAATATACTGATTCTCTTTCACTTACCATTTTCTTTTTACCTCAAGATCAACCTTTTGATTGAATAAAAGGGTTAATACTTCTGTTGCTCCTTATTTCTTCTTCAAGTTGTTCACAAGGACCAAATCTGGAACACAAATAACGGGTTAGGTCGAAAGTTAATAGCTTTATTTGCCAAAGATCAAATCCAGAATCAAACGAAACGCGGGAACGAAGAACACAACAAACCTGTTTGTCACAACGGCTCGAACAAGAATTTTCCACGTTACAACAGTTGGAAGAATTCCATGGTTCAAAGCATCATCAAAGAATTTGATAGCATGTGAGATTTTACCACATAAACACAACCCTTTAAGTGTGATATTGTAAGAGATGATATCGGGTTTTAACCCGATCTTGTACATATAACCCCAAATTACTGTCGCGGAATCACTGTCTCTAGTTTTGAAAAACCCTTCCATTAGGGTATTATATGTTACAAGATTTGGAATGCAGTTCCATTCCCTCATATTCGCAAAGATATTTATCGCGTGATCGACTTTTCCAGCATTGCAAAGCCCGTGAATAAGAATATTATGCATCATCACATCTGGTTTAAGACCCGTTTCGAGAAATTGATGCCATAAGTTTAGGGCTAATTCAATCTTCCTGTCTTGACATAAACCGTCCAATAGTAAACTATTCGTCACCAGATCTGGTTTCCATCCATTTTCAAGCATTTCTTTCACAATCAAAGATGCTTCACCATATTTTCCTGCTTTACATAAACCATGAACAAGAATGTTATAAGAAACAATAGTTGGAGGAACACCATTGCTTCCCATTTCTCTAAACAGAAGAACAGCATCATCAAGTCTCGAGTTTCGGATTAAACCGCCAATAATTGCGTTATAAACATGAGAATTCAGTTCCGCTCCGTACTTACTTATCCCTTTTACCAAAATGCTTACTTCTTCTAATCTTTTTTCTTTGAACAAACTGTCAATCAAAGACGAATACGCATGAACACCGAGATCCCCACCTCCTGTTTCAACGTCCTTCATTATCCCCAACGCCTTATTTATATACCCATTTACACATAACCCATGAATTAAAACACCATAAGTTGTAGAATCAGCAGTATATCCCTTTGTGGGCATAAGCTTCCAAATCAATAATGCTTCATTGATTTTGCCATGATCCAATAACCCTTTCATCAATATATTGTAACTCACAATATTAATCGAACTCCCTTTCTCCATAACTACCCACAATTCCAAACATTCCTTAATCTTACCAGCACGACTAAACCCATTAAGCATTGTATTATAAGTAATCACATCAATAAATACCTTGCTCTTAATCAACTCTTTAAACACAGTTTCAGCCTTATCCACTTGCCCTGCATCACATAATCCATGAATCAAACTACTATATGTAAACAGATCTTTCTCTCGTTCATTTCGTCTCATTCTTTCCCAAATCTTGAGACAATCATCAAATTTCCCACATTTGCTCAAACCATTAATCATGATGTTGTAAGTAGTCACATTTGGATAAACCAAAGAGTCTTTCAATAGCTTTTCCCATAACTCCATAGCCTTTTCATACTCTTTCTTCTTCAGTAATGAATCAATCAACACATTATAACACATAATATCAGGTGTCACTCCTCGTTCAGACATTTCGTCGAACACTTGTAATGCTTCATCTGAGTTACCTGTTTTTCCGAGTTCGTTCATCAGTGTACTGTAACTATATACATCGGGATTCAATCCCTCTTTCCACATCCAATCCAGTAAGCCCTTTGCTTTCTTGAATTTCTGCTTCTTACATGAAATCTTAATCAAAACATTATATGTTTGTAAATTCGGTGCCAAACCCGTCGATTTGAAATATGCCAAGAAGGATTCAGCTTTGTCCCATTGTTTCGCCACCACGAACGCATTTAGAAGGGAATTGTACGATCGAATCCCTGGTTCACACCCAAAAATCTTGCGCATTCGCCGGAAAATATCCAGTGCTTGATCGGTCATGGAGTTTTTGGTGTAGATTTTGATTACTGTTAAGGCTACATCTTCAGGGCATTCACAATCTTGGGTCCGAATAAGCTCGACGATTCTATCTACATGGACCACCATCCGCGCCTCCGCGAGTCGCCTGAGAATATAATGGAAGACGGCGGAGGAGTGGACATAGCCTGGATGACGAGTCGCAGAATCGAATATGGAGAGTGCAGCACGACAGTTCTTCTCCGATTTCAAGAGTTTGAGGACGCGTTTGGGTGACAGAGATTTGGGAAATTCGACCATGGAAGAGCTGTCGTCGACTACTGGATATCATCTCATTTTCTGGCCATGTATTGGTTTCTTAAGATGACCTAGATGTTGCTCCTCCGCACCGGAATCACAGAATTATCACCGGCGGCGAAGTTATTGCTTTTCCGGCGAGGGCGAAGAGAGGAGGATACAGAAGAGCGAGGAAAGAGGGAAAGTAAAGTAACGATTTTTTTGCCCTCAAAGGCCAATATTTATTAAGAATAAATAATAATTAAATAAATGAATTAAATGTGCTTAAGAAGTTCGTATAAACATTAATTTATAATTATACTTAATTGTATCTACGCTTTGATTCATAACGAGTTATTTTAGAGAAATAAAATTTTTCTCGATTTTATTCAAACTAAATGTAATTTTATAGGATCGTAATTATTTTATAATTAAATTATAGAAATCGATTCAAATTAATAGATAATGGATGTTTTGAACCACAAAATATATATTATATTAAATCATATTGTTTATCAAAATAGTTTAAAGAAAATATACTTCGTACAAAATATACCCAAAAAAACAATACAGAAATATAATATGCCAATTTTTTTATGAAATTTGAAATCGACATCAATAATTAAATTATACAGAACTGGTTTTCATATCAAATATAATCATCCATTGAAATTAAAAAACTACAAATAAAAATTCAATGCATAACTCGTAAAATAAAAAATAAAAATAAAAACGTTAAAGATGAAGAAGTGTTAAACCTAAATGACAAAGAAAATAATGTACTTTTTTGGAAAGAATATTTAAGTGTAGAGATATCTCAAGTATAATAATTATTAAAATGATAAGATAATTTAGGTATGTACAAAACTAATTTTTAAAATTTAACAATAGTAAAACATTTTACTTCAAAGAAAATAATGTAAATTGTGTAGAAAGAATATTTACGACTTTTAATTTCAGTAACTAGGTTTCGTTAACCAAATTTTGAACCTCGAGTATTTGCATTTTAAAAAACATATTAACAAAAAATAAATATTATACTATTTAAAACTTTAAAAATAAATTTACAAACTAAAACAGTCCAAAAATTTCTTAAACTAACTTCTAAATTATCCTTATAAATATTGATATTTCCAAAAATAACTCTACGATCCAATTCGACCTTGCGATCCAATGTTCTATGACCTTGCAATTCTACGATCCACTGCGATTCTAAATCGCCGAAAATTATCAGAAATCGCTGGAAATCACCGAAAATCGCTCGAAATTGTCAAAAATTATTAAAAATTTTCGAAAATCGTTGGAAATTGCTCGAAATCACTGAAAAAACATTGAAAATCAATGAAAATGGCTAAATATCGTTGAAAATTGCTCGAAAATTGCTGAAAACGCTGAAAATTACTGTAAATCACTCGAAAATGAAGAAAATCGCTCTAAAATTCATTTGTTTCTTCTTAAATTTGTCTTTCTCTCATCTCCTCCATATATGTTTTTGACTAACAAAATATAAAGATATATTTATCTTTCTTCAATTTTATTCTATTAGATTTATGATGATATTTTTATAGTGTTTTACTCCTACGAAATTATCATGATATTCTCTCACCTGAATATTTAGTATATCTAAATAATTTATAAAAATAAAATGTTTAATTTTGAAATAAATAAATGTTAAAGACAAAGGGTGTAATAATATCCATTTTTTTTCTATAAATTGAATTCAGGTGAGTCATAGTAGAAAGGCCCATGAGCATAATCCAGGTGCCAAGCCCGTTTCCCGCTCAAAGCTTTATTAGCCTGAATTCTCTTCTCTGTAATCCCTTCCACCGCCGGCTTCGCCACCGTCCACGGCGGACGCCGGAGTCGGAGGCCTCTGAGTAAACGCCTTCCTGCTTCTCTTCGACATCATCTTTTCCTTGCCTAGGTGCTTCCATGAAACTCTTACTTATGTTTTTTTTCTTCCGAATTCGGATTTGTCGATTTCATTGGGATATGTACGAATTTGTTCGTCGAGATTAAGGTTTTTCGAACGTGGAAGCTTTACATGGTTTCTGATCCATAAACTTCTGTTTGTTTTCGAGTAAAGCGATTGATTATGGGAAGTATAAAATACGGAACTGAAGGAGTTTCGATTTATGTCTTAATTCTTCGTTGGTTGATTCTACGCTCTTGTGTTAGGTTTTGTTTCGGTTGTTGATCAAATCTTCCTTCCAAGAAGAATCTTCTGTTTTAATGTCGTGAAAACCTTTGGGGATCTCATTTCCTTGTCTGAATTAGATTCCGTCAAATGGAATCAAACGATGATTTGATGAATTATAGGCTTTGAATTTGTGTTCTTGGTTGACTAAGATCAGACATAACTGTCACTTTAGGTCGTACAAAGGCGGCGGACTCTATCAGAACGGATTATTGCATGATTCTTGTATACTGATCCTTTTAGGAACATACTTTTAGACTCTGATAATTCTCAAATTCCGAATGATGGAAGGCTTCATAGCATTTTCTGTGCAGAATCTGACCATTTTATGAATCTTTTTCAGACCTGAATTCGAAGAGTGGATACCTTTATCCCTTACAAATGGCTACGGACGTCCATAACAACAATGGTGATAATGGAAGGACGAACCAAACTTTGCCTAAGAAAGAAAATCCTAACGAGGAGATTTCGTTATCTATCTCGAGAACTAACAGACATATGTTGGTTTGGTTGAGAGGTTTAGCATTGCACCCTCGTGGCAAAAAAATGTCGATAGAGTTGAACCAGATGTTGTTAAGTCGAGCGCTCCATATTCGGAAATGCTTGTTTCTCGACAACATTGAGCATCGTCCTGTAAGCTTTTCACATTCATTCTTTTCTTCATTTTATTATTTGATGTTTCCGGTTACAATTTGAGAAAGAAATGGGCAGTAGAAAGATTTTCATTTACCACTGATTGTTATCGTTTTTGTAATGTGAGAAAAATCGGTTACAATCTTGATCTTAGCTCAAGCATATTTGTCGAATATATAGAATGAAAATCTTTTTTTTTTAACTCATGCATATTATGTTGTGATCTATTGTCCCACATCGGCTAAGGACATGAACCTTGGTCTCATATATTTGGCTTTGGGCAATAGCTTTTGGGATTAGTTAGGTCCTAGTTCATATTTGACATATTAATAGTTCTAGGTTTCGTGGAGATCACGGTGCTAAGGATGATTGAACCGATGTCGGGCCCCCGATTGTTCGTCCTGATTTGAGTATACCGATGTCGGACCTCCGATTGTGTTCACGCTCTAGGATCGAGCCTGAGCGTGTGTTAGGCAACTCTAAACTTTTGAGTTAGCTTTTGACATTAGTTAGATCCAAGCCCAGATCACGGTGCTAAGGATGATTGAACAATGTGATACGTATTTCGATCAAGTCGTGAAGAAATCTTTGCTTTATTTAGTTTACCAAATAATGATGTCGATGAATGACTGCATTTCTGCTTTTACGGTTGGATTTGTCTGCTTTCACCCTCTTTTAAGCATCTTTTTTCAATCTCTTTCCAGAAGAAACGGACACGAGAACGTGCTCAGAGTGACGGTGAAGTCTCTACAGCTTCAGGACAATCTTCGGAGAAATCTGGTGATCCGAATTTCCAAAAGAAAGGAAGGAAACTGAAGGATTCTGTTCAATGCTCACTCTCTTGTTCATCCTCACCCCAAACTGTCAATATCTCAACTGAGGATGATCCTGGCCAGACTGTCCAAGATGCGGCCTGTGGCTCAGATAAATCAAATTCCGATCAGAAATTTCTCGAGTCATTATTTCACGAGAATGAAAACGTAAAGAGACCCGTTATTCCAATCGGCCCTGGATTCCAAGCCAGAATTCCAGATTGGATTGCTCCAACCAAAAAAGGAAAGTTTTACGGTAGTCCTGGCGATTCCAAAACTCTAAGATTGTTAGGAATTGATGTTTGGCCGACGTATAGCCCGAGAAAGAAAACTATCAAAAGAGAAGTCGGGAAAGGAAGATCCGATTCTTGTTCTTGCACTTCTCCTGGATCAATCAATTGCATCAAACAACACACGAAAGAAGCACGAGGTAATCTGAAAACTGATCTCGGTGCTGCTTTCTATACTTGGAAGTTTGACAAAATGGGCGAATTCATAACGAAATCATTGACAATAGACGAAGAACGAAGATTTGAATCGCTCGTAAAAAAGAATCCTTTGTCAAGCTGTGACGATTTTTGGGGAGTTGCTGCAAAGGCTTTTCCAAGTAAAAGTAAAAAGACCCTAATCAGTTACTACCACAATGTGTTCCTCATTAAACGTATGAGATCACTTACCAAATCTTCCGCTGATCGCGTTGACAGCGATGATGATCACAACGATGATTTCTCCGCGGGCTGAAGGCCGGCCTTTTATTCGAATCGATGATAACGGAGACCGTAGGTTTTGGCGATTCTTGGTGGTATTACAGGTAACTCTCATTCGATTTTTTTTACAGATAATTCAATTTTGTTAGGTCCTTTTTGGAGGGAATTTCGTATAATATACCTTGAAACCTAAGATTTTTGTCTGTTATAAGATCTAATATAGGTCGTGCCATTTTGATCTATAGAAGACGCAACACAACCTTCTCTATTAATATCGCTTGTCAAGCCAAAATCCCTAAAGTCAAATTGAATTCGGTTTTATGTGAATCCAGACTGAATAATAAAATTTGGGTCCAATTTGATTTCACATTTTAAAACTCGAACAACTTGAATCGAACCAAATATTATTAATCATTTTGAATAAAATAAAAAAGGATCGGATAACTAATTTTTAGTAGTATTTATATCTATACAATATCTTTTATTTTTATGTAAATCGTCTAGTATGCTAGATACTGCTTATAGTAAAAAATCTAGGCCATAAATCATTTGGTTTACTAAAAAAATCAACATGTGTCCAAAATCTCGAGTTTGAAAAAATCCGAATAATCCAAACAAACCAAATGTTAAAAAAGCCTAAGTCGTCGTTGTTCTTCTGTTATCCTTATCACATGCGACACCTTTCCTTCCCTTATGTCGTTCGTCTGTCCGTCGCGAATCGATATTGTTGTCGTTCGTCTGTCCGTCACGAATCGATATTGTTTACGTTCGTCACCAATATTGTCTTCCTTTGTCATCGGATATTGTCATTGTCCGTCGTCCTTCTCACGTCGTATGTTTTATCTTCCATGGTGCCTCACTAATCGCGTCGTTTGTTTCCTCATTCACACCGACTCACTCACTTATCGCATCATGTGTCTTTTACTCTGCTCCATCCTTGTGTTTTGTATGTGTACTACGGCTCCGTGCTCCGTCGTGCATCCTCCCCGAATTATCCGAAAAATCTGAAAAACGCGTGAAACTTGGATTGAAATCTGATTTACGCATAACCAAACAATTCAAATTACCCGAATAATTTGAATTAACCATAATACCCCAAATGTAATTCGGGTGATTTCAGGTTCAATGATTCAGAATCCAAACAACCTGGACTCGAATCGAAACACGAAGAACTCATATCACCGTAAAACATTTGGTTCTAATTCGGATCCATTTTTCATAATCCGAAGAATCCGCATGCAGATCGAAACCCTAATTGTACTCCATTACTCTATACACTAAAAGTTAGATTTAGAGTCTAAAAAAGGCGTTATATCCATAGCGGCTCGACTCCACTCGAGTGTTTTCACATCTATTGTGTATGAACGATGAAGAATACAACATGATAGACTACGACCCATTTCTCATAATGTGACCATAAGATCAAATTGCCTTTACTACTATTTACTCATAATGAATTTTGTGTTATTCCAATACAACCCATAATTGCATATGTTATAAATGTGCCTTACTGCCTTAATCATAACATTTGGTTCATTTTTTGAATGTGCCCATTTAACACCAAACCAAAAGTACCCAAATTGAAAAAAAAAATAATAAAAAAAAGAGCAAAATAAACAACATATAACCCATTTGAGAACTAATAAGTATTTCATCAATACAGCCTCTTAACAGTCCTTGCCATGGAATGACCATTACTATTCGTCCTCGTAGCTGTCTTCTCCCATCCGTTACCGTCTCCTCCTACTCTCGACGACCTTCGATTACCGTTCACGGGCGTCAAGTAAAATCTCAACATCCCGTTTTCTTTGTCCTTCAAACTCTTATTCCTTTCTAACCATCCTCCATTACTCTTCCTCCAACTCACATTGCTATTACTCCTCATCATCTTTGGATTGTTAAACCCTAATCCCCCGTTTGACCACGACTCTGACCACGACCTTTCTACCGTCCCGTTCCTCTTGTTGTACCCTTCATCTTCTTCTTCATCATCATCGTATTTGTTAACATTAACACTTTTCTTGTATATGAATCCCAAAATGCTCCATTTGCTCCATCTTTTTGACTTTTTGTTATTGTTATTGTTTCTTTCTCCATTCATGGCCGTCTCGGTTGTGTTCATTGACCAGTCGTCAATCACTGAGTTTCCGTACGATTCCATTGTTGTTGCCGGAGATACCTTTGAATTTGATACCGGTTTGACCTCGTCCATCTCCGCCACCACTGCAGCCGCCGTTTTCCTGATCGAGCTCGACCGGTCCAGGCTTTTCCGTCGCCGTGATGAAGAGTCCGTGTAATAGTCTCTGGTCTGGACTGAACCGCCCGGCTCAAACGGGTTGGACTCGGGGTTAGCTGCTGGTGGCGGAGGCTCTTCCACCGGGATCTGCATGTCGGAGCGGGTCACGTGGCGGTGCACCTGTGCGTCTTCCATCACAGACAGCATGGAAGGCGGCGGAGGTACTCTCGGCGGCGGGAATAACGTTGTCCGTCCGATCGTGTACCCGTCCCATGAAGCTCTCGGCTCGTCGAACGAGTACCGGGGATCGTCGAGTGAAATCCTACCAATGTCGACGGAGAATCTTCCGGCGTCAAGTGAGAATCTTCCGGCGTCGAGGGAGAATCTTGGGTCGGTGTCACAGGATCTCCGACCGAAGCCATAATCGGCGATCTCGGACTGAGTATCCCGAAGCTGTCTCCCGATTGGTTTCTCCCCCGGAAGCCTGGCGGATCCCCCGCCATTTCTCTGCTTCTTCATCTTCTGCTTCTGCCTCCATTTTTGCAGCTTTTTGCTAAAGACAGAGGCTGCAGACCAGAAGCTACCGGCGAAATCTCTTACCGACGGCTTCTTCGCCGGCGAATCGAGATCTATGTGATCCTTTATCGGCTTCAATTCATCTTGCCCCACTTTTTCTTCTTTCTCTTCCTGTATCTCTTCTTCTTCAACGATTTCTCCGCCTATCTCCCCTGTTACTTCGCTTGAATCGTTCACGATCTCGTAACCACCGCCACTGTCGTCGTCGCCGTCGTGTTCTTCCTCTCCTCCGTGATCAGTTTCTCTGTCGCTTTCGGCTTCTCCTTCTTCTTTCGTCTCGAAGACAGGTTCCCTCACGCTAGACTTCCTCGGTTCGACCTCAACCTCGCCGCCGTGTACGCCTCTTCCTCCGCCGGTTACGGCTGATACGGCAACCTCCCTGGTGGGTTGGTGTCGTTGCTCGTCCTGGTTAAACAAGTTCCACAGCGAGCTCCGAAGCCTGACGTCACAAGACCTACGCTGCGGTTCAAACACGCCGGAGAAGCCATCATTCTTCGACGCCGAGAACGATTTAGTACGCCGGAGCTCGGGGAAGAACCCAGGTCGGATCCGACCGTTCCCGTTTGAGGCAGAGGGCTTGAAAATGGCCTTGAGCGACGCCGCAGAAATGGCCGGCAATTTCTTGACTGCGTTGGAGGAAGACGACGCGCCGCCGTTGTTGCTCTGATCCAAGACGGCAAGGCGCTCGCAGAGGCAGGAGGGGCAGAATCCGGTGAATCGCTCATCTGGGTGACGGTCACAGGAGGTGGATGGACGGTGAGGCTGCAGAAGCTGCGGCGGAGGAGCAAGCCCGGCGGCGAGGGCAGGGGCAGAAACTTGGTCAGACGTGGGATTCATGATGAGTGATTGGCACTGTGGTCTATGGGATTATCATATCTGCGTGGTTGCTTATAGAGAGAGAAACAAACACTGAGGCGATAGAGAGAGAAAGTGTGTGTAATTGGAAGTGTTATGTCTGAAAACTTCGTCTGGTTCCAACGGACATTGAAAGAGAAAGGTGATTGAAGAGAAAAATGATAATAATAATAAATTATTATTCTACATTAAATTAAAACATTAAATAAATCAATAATAAATAAAGTGCTGGCCTGGCATTTTTATGCATAGGTTGCTTTATTTTCTATTAAATTAAAGGAAAAAAATCATTAACTGCTTTGGATTTTTATCTCAAATTTAAAATTATTTTCTAATTATTTGGATTATTTAATAATATATATGTCTTCGTTTTATTTAATATATTGGAATTAAATCAAATTTTATCTAAAATAAATAAATTATTTTAAACCGTATATATAATTTATTAATTTATTGGAAACGAAACAATATTGTACAAATGCCGGTTTTGTCCTTACGTTTCCGCTTTGTCAAAGGCAAATTTTATCATAAAATCAAAAGTTTCCCACTGCTTTTGCAAAGTATGTTTATGTTCAAATGAAAAAAAAAATCAATTTTTATATAAAAAATATTTAAAATATAATCATAAATTTAAATCATTAGATAAACATATGTGGGCTTTTATATTTGTTAAAATTATTTCAAATTTGAATAAAAACCTTTTTCACAGTTTCATGATATTTTCGCTTTCATCATATAAATTATATATTTGGCACAATAAGGGTTCTAAACGGTAGTACGAGCCACCAATTCGTCGTTATTTAATCGTTATGTGTCTCATGACCGTCCAAAATTGAAATAATCGTTGATTTCAGGCGACCAACGATTAATCTAAATTTAAATGACATTTCGATAATAGATTCAAAAAATCAGTCGTGTGAACAATTTTTTTTATAAAAAATATCCTAAATGTCCTTCGCTCGTCTTTGACAATCTCACTTTCGCTCCTCACCTTTAACTTTCGTTCATCGCTGCTCGTTTTTTCATCATCGTTCAATGTGATCCGCCTCTACTTATCGTTATTCGTCTTTCACTCAATATTACTTATTGGATATTAAAATTGAAGTATTTTAGTAATTGTAATCACTCAAAATCATAATATTTAGTGTAAAAATCATTATAATGTAATTTTATATTTTTATTTTGTAACATTAAATTAGTAAATTATATATAGAGAGAAAATAAAAGGAAGGCTTTGGATTTTCAAAGATTCCAGCCTTGGAGCCAAAAAAGCAGAAAAGTAATTCACGCCTTATTCTTTTACGAATTTTTTTAGTTAAATTTAATTAAGCATATTTTTTTTCTTAAAACAAATACCCTCCAATTTCATGCTTTTAATTTTATCAGTTTTCAATCAAATGTACAAAAAAATATACTTTCAAGGAAAAATAAGAAAAAAACAAATTATTAACAGATGCATTTTTTTCTTTATCATCGATTTACTTTCGTCCATCTCCAACTTTTTCTTTTTGTCAGAAAAAAAACTTGTCTGGGGTTTCTTTTTGTTTTATTTTATTGGAAACAAATAAATAATATATGTTATATTAATTTGTGAAAATGTTGGGTTTTTTGTAATTATTTTTAATCTGTTAATGGGCTTTAATATAACGGCCCAACTATTCTGCTCTGTTTTGTCTGTCGGCCTTCACAGAACTTTCGTCCTAATTTTCTGCGAATTCGGAGTCACCGGACCTCCACGCAAAATGGAAAATTTGTTTCTAACAAAAAAAATATTTTGAAATCTTTTCTTTATCTCATATTTATTTATATAATTTTTAGTTGTAAATATATATAAATTAAAATAATACATAACATGTGTAAACATATAAGTATTTGCTATAAATAAAAAATATAAAATATAGATTTAAATCTAACTAATTTAAAAAATTTAATATTTTTTAATATTATATATAATTCATAATTTATATCGATATAAAATAACATGAATATCATTTTTTATGTCCAAATCGATTATAAAACGTGAACATTATAATCGAAAAATCTATATTAATATATTTAAATTAAATAATAAATATGAATTTGAATCTAATTAATTTTAAATATAAATCAAAATTTTATAATTTTTTAATATTATATATAAAAATGCTTAATTTATATTATATGTTTTATATATTTTTTTGGTTTTACATATTATATATTTAATTTACCTAGCGAGAAACATATCATTTAATATGACAAACAACACATATTATAGTGTCGAAAAACCGTTATTTTAATTCATTATATGTTTATGTTATACCATATCAAGAGTATATAATAATTTTGGAAATGTAATTAGTCATTTTATATTTATTTTATACAGTATCGAGTATAAAATAATTTTGGAATGTAATTATATTGAAATACGTGTTTAAGCGTGTGTAATACATATTCTCACACGTGTGGACAAGAATTTTCCAATTATCGCCCACGTTTTCATAATTTGTTCGAATGTATTTACTATTTGATGTCTTTTTGCTTTTCTCGAAATTTAAAAGATTTTATTGTAATTTGTTAGGTTTTGAGAAATATTTATTTAACGTCGTGCGATGATAATTATTGATATATCCCATTAACCTCACGCAATCAATGCCATTAATGAGGGCTTTATTATTTATTCACCTTCCACTTTAATTTTATCTCTCTTATGATGATTAATACATGCATTATGTGCATATATATATATAGTATAATTTTAAACTTAATTGATTTGGATCCACATTACATCAAGAGGAATGTAAAATTCGAATTCGAATATATGATGAAGTTCTTAGTGTTAAAATCGTCAATACAATAATTTTATACGATTTATTATGAAATCACGATTTTCCAATAAATTTTCAGATAAAAATTAAATTATATGTAAATTTCTTAATTTTTTTCAGATGAATTACGGATGAAAAAATCAATTCTTTCGAAAAATTTACGGATTAAAAAACGTTAAAAATCAATTGTAATTTTGGACAGTTTTGGAATGGTATAACACTTTATATATTTGGAGTTTTTTTTTTTGCTTTCGGAAAAAAGGATATCGCATTATTTATTTAAGGTTCTAGTTGCATGAATTATGATTAATATTAACAAATTCATTAAACAATTAAAGTTTCGTAATTTTTATTTACCATTAGTTAACAAAATAATAATATTGGGACATTGGTAAATTGTCTAGGCTACTAGAAATGTAACATTACGTTATTCTCTAGTTAATGAAAATAAAGATATTCACATTAGTTGAAATCTAAATCGTAAAAAATTATTAAATCCTGATATTATAATTTGTTTAAAAGAAATTGTTAAATATTAGATTTATGGGGATTTGGAAGTTGTAAGATTCTTCTTGAAAATATGAAGAGTTGCACACATATAATTAACGAATTCAATTTACATGGGCGAGTAAAAGATACATGAAAAAAGTAAATCATAATTGGTAAATAAAAACAATTAGATTTTAAGATAGAATTTACGAGAATAATTAACTAATTAAGAAGAAAAAAGCTTTAAAATCAACGAATTTCTAGAGGTATAATAATGAGGAATAATGGTGTCTTACGAAATATGCTTTATATAATTATTATCCATAATTGGTTATCCCATTTCCTTTGCCAATTGTCATTTTCATAGTCATGCATAAATCAAAATCATTCTATTTGTTTATCCATTTATTTTTTTCCTCTATATATTATTTAGATACAATGATTCTATTATGTTGTAAATTATATATATTCCTAAAATTTGGAAATTTTTAAAGTGTTTAATTATTTCCTTTTGAAGGGGTTAAGTTGTATATGAATTAGTAAAGTTGGAAGATCCAATAATGTTGAAGAGTATGTGGTGAGTTTATTTATTCGAGTAAAATTAATTTTGAACAAAAGCAAAAAAAATGACTGTTAGATAAAAGGAAAAGTAAAAATAAAAAAGAGAGGATCATCATTACAATAGAAATTATGGATTGGAAAAGGACAATCAAATTCAGTCCTTTTTGCCCCACAACATTAGACAACTCACATAAATCAATGGCTTTTTTAATTTCCCAATTTCAATATATATTTATATTTATATAAACCATCTATTTCGTACCCAACATTAAAACTGGACAAATAAAAAATATTTTTTATTATTTTTATTTATATTCGATCGAATATCAAATATATATTATTAAATTCTTTATTTTAAGTTTTATCCATTTTTTTATTATTATATAGATTTCTCTTTATTCCTTTCTTACCCAACTTTTCATTATTTGATCAATATGGGCACTAATTTGCCAATATGTTGTGTGTGTATATATATTTGCATTTTTTACGAAAAAAATAAAATCACATTATAAAATATAAAAAAAATTACATTTATATTTATAATGTGGTGTAGAGTGAAGGAATCCCAATAAAGGAGAGAACTGTTTTTCTTTGAGCATGTTACTAAAGCACACGATGAGGACAAATTCCTAGGCTTTACTTTATTTAGATTATTTGTTTTTTTTACTATATTTTTATACATACAACACAAATAAGTCTTAGTATTACTCATAATAGATTTTTTATGTCATTAATATTTTATTATAACAATGATTGTTATCATTTTTTACTTCAATAATTTGTCGAATTCATGCAAAATTCAATTGTCATGTACACATTAAGTTTAACTAAAATATTAGCAATTAATTTGATCGAATTAAGATTCTGAAAATAATAGCCCATAAGATTATCTTTCCAAATAAATAATATTTAGTTAAGCTAATTAGTTTCAAAATTATGTCGCATGTTAAATTAAAGTTTCATTTTAAAAATAGGGTTAATAGCATATAAAGTGATAAATATGAATTTTGTTTTGAATCAAACAAGAAAGATATTATTCAGAGGCATGCCTTGAACCTTGAAAAAATAAGATAAAAAAAATAAAAGCCATTCTAATAAACTATTTTAATATTGGAAGGGATGCCATGAAAATCAACAGCTAAAAATAGTGTTTTCAATAGGCGAGGGATCATAAAAGAGATATTTTCAGAAAATTTAAATAAAAATAATAGATAAATACTTGATTTTCCCTTTTTATTGTCCCTTTTTATATTTGATTTTGAAAAGCTCGAGAGAGGATAATTTGTAGTTAAAAGTAAAATGTAAAAGCTCATATGTATATATATATATTATTAATATACAATATTAAATTGAGAATTATCATTACAACTATTACATTTCAATTGAAACTAGAAATGTTCCAATAAATAGAGATCTTCTTACAAATATAAAAGATTTACAACATACAATTGATTTAAACTCAATCCCAAAATTTAGGTCTATCAAAATAGAATTTGACAACTCGAAAAATATCGGGTTCGAAGCTTTATTTTTTAACCTCATTTGCAATTGGATTTTGAACTCGGATTGTGAGATAGTCTGCAAAAATTTCGATTTGGCCCGACATATCACAGGTTGGTATGTGGGTACTTAATTAGAGATGTCATTCTTCTCTTTGCCTTCTTTGGTCGCGTCTTGCTTTGATGCTTCCAATATTAATCTCTTTGCCTTCTCCTACTCGTTTTGCTTCATCAATGTCGTTTTGTCGATTGTCTGTGGCTTCCTCGTACTCGTCTTCTCTTTGCATCTTATACTCGTCTTGCTTCATCGCTTCATCCTCTCCTATCTCCTCTAGTCTTATTCTATTTTCCTACTTCTACTCGTCTTGCTTTGCCGCTTCCTCGTCGCCTCTCCTCTCTCTTATAGTCTTATTATAAAAAAGTTCACTTGACTCAATTGTTGAACCAAAAATCAACGCTCCTCGATCTCAACACTAGATCGAGCATCTAATCATTAGGTCCTCGTTGGCTACTTCGATTCACCAGAAACCAAACCATCCATATACCATCAATCATCATACAATGATTCTTAGATTTGATTCAATCTTCGCTTTCATTGTCTTAATTCCCCTGTTATGAATTCCCTTAAACTTTTTATTATTTTTATGTCTCATTTCGAATGTATGAACCTCTGAATAAATCAACAACGAACCACGATAAAAGCAAAATTTTGAAATGAATAATCATCTTAGTCTTTATCGATGATTAGATGATTCGTGATGATATTACTAATAAAAACACGAATCAATTTTTCATATTACAAATCTATTTAAATAATAAGTCTCTATAATACATATCTATAGATTATAAAAATAAAGGCAGGGATAAATCCAAAATTTATCGATTGAGAATTAACGCACGAAGATAATACGAAAAAACAAATGCTATCACATAATAACTATATTGACACAGTTTAGAATCAATTTAGAACGATACCAGCTATATCAATTCATACATCATTAGTCCATACATCATTAGGCTTTCATTTCAAATCGAAAGCACAAATCCAAAGTCATTACCAACATGTTTTACAATTTGATTCTTATATTAAAGTTTTATAATTATTTATTTGATGAATATGTGATTTAACATTTATTTATTTGAATTATTGATTATTATTATTTATTTGATGAATATGTGATTTAACATTTATTTCTTGGATTAAGTTTTTTTGAGATTAATTTATTTCTTTGAGGAGTGGTGGGGAGAAACAAAAAAGCTTTGTACCAAAAGAGAAAACAAAGAAAATGATCTCTAAAAAATCGTTTGTGTATAATTCTGCATAATTTCAAATGTTGTCATTCATTAACTATATTTTTTAGTTGTTTTTTATTATAGTATTTTGTATAATAACCTACAAACAAATATTTTATTTTAAATAGTCATTGCTTTATCCAATTCCAATTATATAATTTAATATAGGTTATTTTGTTAATTTAATAATGGTAACATATAAAATATTGAAAGTGGTGAAATCTGTTAAAAGAAAGAAAAAAATGCGATACCATTACCAAATTTATACTCACGCGCTTTTTTTCTGTTCAGAACGAAAAAATGGCATATTCGCTGGACTATAGTCCAGGGATATTGAGGCGGTGTAATTAACTCGCGGAGAGTGCGCGTGGGTGTAATCGTCACGTGAGGGTTCTTTAAAAGCCCACTCTGATAGAAAAGGCCCATAAAGATTCAGACCGTAATATCGATGGCCCATTTACGTTTTAGATCACATATCCATTTCTTTTTAAAGTTAAATTTTGGTTAGACCATAAAAAAAAAGTAATTCAAATTTTCTTGATAAATTTACGCATTCAATTTTTTAATTCATATATGTCATAAATTTATGTTATCCTTTAGATTATTTATAACTAAAAAAAATACTTTGTATTGTTTATTATTTTAAAAATACAATAATCAAAATACGACACAAACATTGCAAGATCAATAATCAAAATCACAAATTTCCCAATTTATGATTTTTTTAATAAATCAAAATGATATAAGATTAGAAAAGGAAGGTCAACATTCCATTTATGTTGTGAGATACAAAGACGTGGGTGGGCAAAATAATCGAAGTATTCGCATCCGATTCGTATTCGAAATGAAAATTCGAATATTCGCTGACGCAAATACAAATACAAATATTAGAAATCAGATATTCGCCAAATACAAATACAAATACAAATAGTAGACTCAATTATCCGAACTATTCGTATCCGTAAATACTAAATAGAAAATTTAGTTAATATATAGATACATATATATAACAAAATTGCTTTTAATGATCAAATTAGAAATAAAAAATTACTAATCTTGTTTAAACACTTATTATATAAATATATAGACAAATATATAATATATTTATGATTAGATGACTAAAATATCAAATACTTTAAAATAACTAATATTGTCGAAGATTTAATTTACACTTAAAATTGGTTCTAATCCAAATGAGTTGGATAATGTTATAGAGACATTAGAGTATATGAAAAACAGAACTCACTAAATATATAACTTTTTTGCGAGTTTTATTTTAGTGTATAATTTAATAATTAATTTCGCTGTTTTAGGTGAATTGACGATATTCGTAGAATCATCGATGAAACTAAATTTAAATGACTCATCTCGAGATGATTGTGAAGATTTGATATTTTTTATTTATATTATATATCTTTAAATCTTTGAGCGATTTGAATTTTAGTTTTAGATTATATTTGATGATTATTGGTTTTTTATTAAAATTATTTTATATATAACTTTTACGTTAAAAAATTAGATTGATATCTATATATCCGATAAATATTCATATTTACGAATATCCGAGTTTACAAATACAAATAATAAATTTAGATATTAGTCAGATACAAATACAAATAGTCAGATATTCGTAAATATTTGTTATTTGCTCAACCATCACGAATTTAAAGCTCAAATTCTATTGGACACATTTTGGGAAAAATAACGTGACCGATTTACTAATAAAGGCAAAATTGGGGAAAAAATATTCCGTTGCCGGGACTTGAACCCGGGTCTCTCGGGTGAGAGCCGAGTATCCTAACCACCTAGACTACAACGGATTTTTGATATATATATATGAATATAACAAGTTATTGACCCATTGTATTTAAACAAAATTATAAAAATAAACATAGATCGATTTCGTTTTACAATTGTATCGCAACTATTTTGAAAAATTTAACGAACTTTAAAAGATGATGTTAAGAATGAATTACATATAAATAAATCTAACGATCGAAAAATAACAACATTCTTGAAACTACCATAATCCATTGATCAATTATTACACATGACATGATTTATTCCCGACTATTTCCAAATCCATCACGATTCTCATGTTGCCACCCGAAACTTTGACCGTCTCTTCCCGTTTCGCCCTTATAGAATTGACCGCGGTTGAGCTGTTGAGCCACTTGAGGTGGTGGCGGTAATATACCCTTACCGTCCATGTTGTTTCTGCCACCTTGATTCCCCTGACCTCCGGCTGTAGCATCAAAAGGTACACCGGACATTCCCGGATTCCATGTTTGAGGAGGGTAGGGTCCTGAGAAATTAGGGCTTACCATTGGTGGATAACCGAGCAACGATCCTTGGTCTGATCCGCCTTCTGGCCTCGGGAGTTCGTAGGGAGGAGCGTAGGATGGTTGGCCCCCATCGGTTAGATAGGGCGGAAAACCAAACGGTTGAGGCAAAACTTGGTTTTGATTCATAGGTATGGGTAGATTGGATGGTTGGATAGGATGCATTTGTGGGTATTCTGGAAATTGGTTATTCGGTAGAAACGTTGGTTTGGTACTAGCCGTTTCAAACCCTGGAGGGCGGGAATTATCGACTGTAGATTCTGACGGGTAATTTGGGATTTGTCCAAATCCTTGTAGTGTCTTTGATTGTGATGGTGGTCTGTGTTGTGGTTGTTCCCAGGATTGTTGTTGGGTCCTTACAGGACCACGCAGTATGGATTCTGTAGCTGAAGATTGCTTTGTGCTTTGAACGTCTGATTCATTTCCGTCGTCTTTCTCTGAGTTAGGCTGTAAAAGATTACCATGAAATTCATGGATGTGAGATTCAAAATCAGTCTTTTTCAAGAACGATTTGAGACAGTGAGGTGCCGCACAGATGAATATTCCTTCCATCATCTTGATTGTCTGAATTTTTTGAATCCGCTCATCACAACTGTTCATAAGAAAATACAAGAAACAAAATGTTTGACCTGAATCAAGCCATGAAAGATCTAAGCAAATACCTACACATCATTTTCACTCTACGATTAGCTATGCTAAATCTTGAAACCATTTGTGATGCTGATGATACCTAGAGATATCATTTCAATCATACTTACAGGGTAAAACCAGGTCCCATCGTTTAACTGCACTACAAGAGGATCAAATGGACTAACTGAAAATCACACAGCTAGATAAGAAAACTCCTTAGGGATCGTATCTCCACGAAAGCTAGGGTTTAAATGATTCATAATACGAGCAAACTAACTAATTCAAGGCATAGTTAGATCAGTAAAGTCTTACAGATAGCAAATCGAATCACTACGAGCACACTCGAGGCAAAAGGCATGCTCACAAGGACTCTGCAACAAAAAACATCAATCCATGGTTTAAACAAAAGAAATCCTCCTCAATTAATCAATACAACACAATGACAAGCCACAGGGAGGGAGGTTACCAGGCGACCATATACCGCGATTGGAAAATCGCAACGCACGCAGAAGTGAACTCGTTCACCTAGCTGACGGCGAGAACGACGGCCGACAGGCTTGATTACAGTAGTAGGCGTCACAGAACCGATCCCTTTGGCGACCGGAAGATCGGCGAGAACGAGATGGTCAGGACATGCCACCGTCACCATCTCCGCCGGTAAAGGCCTCGCTCCGCCTCCGGTTTCCGCCGTCGTATCCCTCCTCAACCGAATTTGAAGCATTGTCGCTGTAAGGAGAAGGATTACGTGGTAAAAGTTTGATTACAAATAAACCCTAACGAGCAAAACGAAAAAGAGAGAAAAGGCACAAAATGTCCGATTCAGTCGTAAATTACACAAGTCGTCCATAAGTTGCACTTATTTATATAAAGACCCCATTTCTCCTAGAAACTACAGTTTATGACCCGTATTCTTTCAATATTCCATTTCAAGATCCAATTTTAATATTATTCGAAATTAGTCCAGAACTTTGAATATGGTTTCAATCTCCACATGCCCATGTGCCCAGTGGCATTCAACTGACATCCACTTCGGCTAGAACCCTAATTCGCTAAACCCTAGCTTGATTTTGCGGAAGAGGCAGCTGATCGCTGCCGACGAAAATGGCAGTTCACCGGCGAAACTCCATTTCCATAGTCTCCATGTTCCTCCTCAAACACGACTCACGCACTCGCCTTAAAACTCTCAAAACCCTGACATCGCTATCAGCTCCCATACAGGATTCAAGTTCGGATTCTTTCCTGGTAGATAAGATATGGTTCAGTTTGAAGCAAGGTAATACGAATTCCTTGCAAAATCATCTGCTTCAATTGAGTCCTTTAGCTGTTGTAGAGGTTTTGTACCGTTGTCGGAATGATTTAAGTCTAGGCCAGAGGTTTTTGGATTATATTGGCTCCAATGGTCCAAATTTTAAGCATACATCTTTGTCGTTAAGCGCCATGATTCATTTTCTGGTGAGGAGTGGGAGATTGTCGGATGCACAGGCTTGTATTCTTAGGATGATTAGGAAGAGTGGCGTTTCTAGGGTTGAGGTCGTGGATTCCTTAGTTTCCACATACAGTAACTGTGGTTCGAATGGTTCAGTTTTTGATTTATTGATTAGGACTTATGTTCAGGCTAGAAAACTTAGAGAAGGATATGAAGCTTTCAAGTTGATACGAAGCAAAGGTTTTCGGATTTCGATCAATGCCTGTAACAGTCTAATTGGAGGTTTAGTTCGGATCGGATGGGTAGAATTGGTGTGGGAAGTTTATCAAGAAATTTCTCGAAGTGGCATCGATATGAATGTTTATACCGTCAATATGATGGTTAATGCGTTGTGTAAGGATCGTAAAATGGATAGGGTGAAGCCATTTTTATCAGAAGCAGAAGATAAAGGTATCTATCCGGATATTGTAACATATAACACATTGATCAATTCGTACTGTCGTGAAGGGTTAATGGAAGAGGCATTTGAGATGATAGATTCAATGTCAAAGAATGGATTAAAACCAGGTTTATACACTTATAACATTGTGATAAATGGATTGTGTAAGAAGGGAAAATATGGGAAAGCCAAGGAAGTTCTTAATGATATGTTGAACGCTGGGCTGAATCCCGATGCTACTACTTTCAACTCATTGCTGGTAGAGATTTGCAGAAACAACAATTCAACCGAAGCAGAAAAGATTTTCAGTGAGATGACGTCAAGGGGCGTTGTTCCAGATTTGATTAGCTATAGTTTGATAATGGGTCATTTTGCTCGGAACGGAAATCTTGGTAAGTTATTAGCTTATTTCAACAGTATGAAGAATGCTGGTTTAGTTCCAGATAGTATGATTTACACTATCCTTATCGATGGATATTGCAGAAAAGGTATGATGTCAGAAGCTATGAATTTGAGAAATAAAATGCTTGAGCGAGGTTGTGTTATGGATGTTGTCACTTACAATACAATATTATGTGGGTTATGCCGAGAGAAAACGTTAGATGAAGCAGATAAAATGTTCGAAGAAATGATTCAACGGGGTTTATTGCCAGACTTTTATACTTTCACCATTCTGATTAATGGTCATTGCAAAGTCGGTAATATGCACAAAGCAATGGATATCTTCAAGATGATGACAGAAAGAAGAACTAAACCCGATGTTGTAACATACAACACATTGTTAGATGGGTTTGGCAAATTGGGTGATATGAATATGGTGAATGAATTATGGACTGACATGGTGTCTAACAACGTTCTTCCGAATCATATTACCTATGGGATTATAGTTAATGGATTCTGCAATAAAGGGTATGTTTCTGAGGCATTGAGAGTATGGGATGAGATGATTGATAAAAGTATAAAGCCTACACTTGTGATTTATAATTCGATAATAAAGGGTTATTGTCGTTCAGATAATGCAACGAAAGGAGAAGAATTCATGAACAAAATGGCTTCTAAAAGCTTGATTCCTGATAGATTCACTTATAATACTCTCATAAATGGATTTGTTAGAGAAGATAAGATAGATAGAGCTTTTGGTTTGGTAAAAAAAATGGAGAACCAGGGATTATTACCAGATGTTATTACATATAACTCGATCTTACATGGTTTTAGTAAACAAGGTCGGATGAAAGAGGCTGAGATTGTATTAAAGAAGATGATTGAACGTGGTGTCGATCCTGATAGATCAACTTATACGTCATTGATCAATGGATTTGTCTCGCAAGACAACTTAAACGAGGCATTTCGATTTCATGATGAAATGTTACAAAGGGGATTCAGTCCTGACGATAGATTCTGATCTTTTTACTTTGCCTCGTTCGAGTTACACGTCAGGGGATTCAGTCCTGACGATAGATTCTGATCTTTTTACTTTGCCTCGTTCGAGTTACACGTCAGGGGATTCAGTCTTGACGATAGATTCTGATACATTTTACTTTGCCTCGTTCAAGTTACACGTCAGGGGATTCAGTCGTGACGATAGATTCATGATATTTTTACTTGAGGTTGATTGACATTCTCTTATTTTTTTAACCTTCTCAACTTGTTCATACATTTCCCTTTAAGATATAATAATGACTTGTGGTAATCTTACTTTTGTAGCTCCACGACGAATCTCAAGACTGATGAAGTCGGGAATAAGTTGATATTCACGTCATCTGATCATATTCTACACGAGTTTTGTCGATCCAAGAATCTAACGAAAAAGGAAACCTTTAGTATCTTCGAGGAGAGTGAGCAATGCCCCATGGCCTTCCCCTCACAGGTTAAGCTTTTAGGACGAGATCCATGGACTTTGGGGATAGGTTTGGGTCTACCATTGTGGATTGGGATAACCCTATGGCCATAACGGGATAGATTCATATTAGTCGATGTGGTACAACTTATCATAACACAATTGTTAATAGAATTTGGCCCGATCTTATAAGATATTGCTCACTCCTCTTGAATGAGTAACGTGCAACAATATCCGCCCACCCAAACACTAATATCTATATCGGTTTATTCTGGTAGTCCACTCTACACAGTCCGTTCTATCTACACTAGATTGTCCCTGACGTAAAAATATCATGAATCTATCGTCAGGATTGAATCCCCGGATAGAGCGGACTGCGTAGAGTGGACTACCAGAATAAACCGACATAGATATTGGTGTTTGGGTGGGCGGATATTGTTGCACGTTACTCGATCAGGAGGAGTGAGCAATATTTTATAAGGTCGTATAGACCTGTCCCGTATCTCGTAAACTATCTTTTGTGGATGAGATCCGTGGGTCTTAAGGATGCTTTTGTGAATTACATCTTGTAGGTGATGATCTTATTTTGTTTACGAGGTTTTGGTTCGGTTATATAATGATATATGTCTGGAAATTGATTGATTGACTGTTCGATTAGCGTCTAATGACTTTTATACCCTGATGTATATATAGATATTTTTATATATAGAGTTTATAAACTATTGTACAAGTTTTAATTTCATTTGCATCCATAGAGTAATGATTGTTAGTTTCCGTAATTGTAATCAAGTTTATATTTATTTTTCTTAATAATGTATGGATTGTTATATTCTCATACAATTCATAAATTTATAAAATATAGTTTAATTCGATCTGAAGTATATTTTTAAATTTTAAAAAATATATTTTCCGAATAAAAATAATACATAAAAAGCTGTAAGATTATATTCTTTCTATGAAATTAACATATATATATATATATATATATATAATACGGCCAAGAGACAAAAACGTGTCGGTGTGGAGAAGAAAAGGAGAAACGACGTTAGGTGGCAAAGCAAGTACGCGTTTTCGACATAAGCCGTCCGTACGTCAACCCTTTTTATTTCTCGGTCTATATCCATTTATTTACATTTCTTTTTATATATATATATATATAATTTCTATATCATATGTTATATTTGATACGTATCACCTCATAATAAATAACAAAATATAAGCTAATTCTAAATCATTAAACTATATTCATATCACATAATACATCCCTTTTGGCACTCATACGAATTATATACACGTATACATATTGATTTTCTTTTGGAATTATACGCCTATGCACATTATACTAATATTTTAGAATAAGACCGTTAATTCATATATATATATATATAATACAATTTTATTTTTAAAAAAACAAGTTTGTTATGCGACGACTATCATAAAACAAAAATCAATGAATTATTGTTATATATCAAAAGTATATTCCTATAACGTGTCTAAAAAAGTGATTATACGGCTTGAAATAATATTTGATTCCTTAATTCTATATTAATATATTATACACATAAAGCTTATAAAAATTGATTACGCGTCTTAAAATCATGTTCGAATCCCAAATAATATAGGCAACTCATTCGTATATTTTATAAAAAAACAAAAGGTTATAACGTATACTTTCTAACTATAATTTTTAAAATTTATAATTATATATATAAATATATTATTACAATAACCATACACTAAAAAAATTGTATTTAAACGTATCCTTCATTATCGTGTGGACCCATTAATTACTATACTTAGGAGTATTTTATTATATATATAAATATATATTATATAAAAGTAAATAGCCCATTTTGATGAACGGGTCAAATCCTCGGTCTCCATCTTCATCGTGTTACAATGTCGACTTTCACTAACTTTATATATACAAAAAATAACAATAATAAAGTCTAATGCATTACAATTATAAAATACAGTTTGGTAGCAATAATATATAGATCCGAATAATTGTATAAAAAACTAGAGATTTATGAATTCGTATAAGTATCTTCGGATAATGTATTAATTAAAACAAAATAAACAAATAATAAATTATAATATTTCTATGTTTTAGTTTAAAATATTTTAAGAAAATCTCTATATAATAATAAATTTATTAAATCGGTGATGGGAAACTAACGGCTACCAACTGGAGGACTAACCGCGTGGGTCGAAGCTCGAGTAATTGCCACGTGTCATACCATTATTCCTATTTTTAGAAAGTTCTCCGAAGCCTTTGTAAAAGACCATGTCTTACATACTTAAAAGTTAAAAGTGGATAAAATGGATATAATTTTTTCACTAAATAATCTTAATTTTCTTAACCATGTTTGCACTTTTTTATAATTGTATGTTTTATAATTTTAAATAGTTATAATTTTTAAATTTTATTAATATGTATTTGAATTATATTAATTATATTTTTTTGTTATAGCAAAATATTATTAACTATAACAAGGAAGATGAATAGTTATATTTAATTTATTGTTTAGATCAATGTTATAGAAGTCGCTAGCGCGATATTTAGACAATTTTTATTTATTTTTTTATAAATTAGATTATTAAAATTATGCAATAAAAAAATAAAATATATATCGTACACAAAATAATATAAATAGAATATAAAATCCTATAAAATCATAATATAAACAAACATAAATTAATTAATCATGACATACAAATAAGAATAACAAAATTGTATATTATACGCAATTTTGTTTAATATAAATGCCAAAAATTGTATATTGTATATTTTTGTTAAAAAACAAAATTTACCCATTATAGTTCATGATGAATGGGGAAAAGTATACTCATGGACAAATATTATTATTAATATTAATATATTATTGAAATGAAATGAAAATAGATGCATCGAAGAGAAAGGGACGTAAGGGACAAAAAAATATGGGGAACCCGAGGAACGTTCGAATTTATCCTACAAACTTAATTCTTCGATGCCAAATGATTATTGTTTTTAGTACAAAATGCTTTTTTATTTTTATTTTCACATGTAAAATGTCATAAAAAGTACCCTTTTACACCTTTTTCCCATACCTCGTCACGAGGAAAAACCTAAAACTAAAATGATGAAATATTTAACATGACAAATTTTTAAAAATCTTTAAAATATTACCGATTTTAAAAATATTATTATTCAAATGGTAAATAATATATAAATTTAATTTTATTATCAAATATAGTTTTCAAATTTAAAATTTATAAATATATATTATTTAACAAATTAAAATGTGAATAATTTTTATAGAAAAAATGCTTTAATTTTTTTTAAAACATTTGCAATATTTTTTTTTCTCTTATGTATGAAGTATGTATGAGCCATGACAAATAAAGCGATAGAGTAATCAACCTTATATTTTTATGAAGTCACGTAATGTATAATATTATTTTTAATACATATTATATTCTTATTCATTATAAAAAAATTTCTATATCTAGATTTAATACTTTCTCCAATATATATATCTACAAAAAGTAGTCGATAATGAAATGCTATCTTATATTTGTTTTTATTATTGTGTTTTAAAAGCTTATGTATAAATATATAATATTTTATTTTGTTTAGAGCAAAGAAGAAATAGTGATTTATTCTTCCATAAAAGTTTTGTCTTTTTGTGACTTTTATTTTCTATAACAATGACATGTATAATTTTTATTTATAAATTGATGACATTGGAAAGTATTACAGATGGAAACAGTAAATATATATATATATACCAAAATTACACATACTTAAATTCTTTTCTTAATTAAATTAAATTACTCATTAAAATTCAGGTGAGCCAATTAAATATTCGATATCTTATCCACAAAATCTTTATAAGAATTATGGGAAATTTATACTGTAATATAACAATTAAAGTTGACTAATATCCATTATCTGACTATTTAAAGAAATTATATTTTCGAAGTACTTTCGTTGTTATTTAAAAAAAAATAATTTGTTAAGTACGTAGACTAAAATTTAAATTAGATGAACGAATCAGTTTTGAAATTTCATTAAAAAAATTATCGTGTTATGTTAGTATAAATATACAAAATTGAAAAGTTAATAATTTTAAGATACATTTTTACAAACGTGAAAACTATTCCATTTACCATACAATGAAACTATTATGATAAAATTTAAAGGCTAATACTTTAATACTTTTATGATGCATTGTTATAGTAAAATAAAATTTATGTTTAAAATAGATTTTCATTCATTCTATGCATTTCACATATTAGTTTTTTTTGTATTAATATCTTGCTTATAATTAATTCATTTTCTTAGTTTATGCATGAAAGAAAAGGTTGATATTTATAAATGATCATATTCCGTAATCAATAGTTACAAAGTACTTAAGTTTTAATTTATTAAAGGTATAATAACTGAAAGGGAAAATGAGTAATAAATTAGCAAAGTTTCATTTTATAAAAAAAAATTAAAAAGAAACATGTAAAAGGTGAAAAAAGAAAAAAGAAAAAAGAAAAACGAGTTGTATACAAGTAAAGGTCACATTAAAATTCTAATAGCGCAAGTACTTGCACTTTTATAGGTCTCTCTATCTAACAGATATATATACACATACATACATAGATATATACATACATACATAGATATATTCTTCTTCTTCTTCCTAAGAGCTCTCTTATCATCTCAGAGAGAGAGAGAGAGATAGGGAGAGAGAGAGAGATTTTCCTTCATTTTCCCGTTAATTTTCCGGGAAAGTTTTGTCATTTCCGTCCCATCTCCTTTCTTTATCTCTTAATTTTATAATCCCAGTATCCGGCCATATGTCGGCCGGAAATCCGGTCAACGCATCAACTATCGGCCAATTACCGGCGGCGCCAACTACGACAAGGCGGCGCGTGGACGTATCCACTGCAGATTACAGTCACGTCAGCACCGTCAGCGGTGGCGGAGGAGGATCAAACGGTATGATTTACGACGAGGAAGAAGGAACAAGCCCCGTGGGATCATGTTCTTCAACGGAATCTCACCACCATTATCACACTTACAATCACCACCGGTGCCTCATGGGATTTTCCGTCCGGAAATTACGATTGGTTTTGATGCTGATGATTGAGAAGAGAGGACAATGGACAATCAATCCTGGCCGAGCCATTCTCACGTTGGTTTTCATTCTCGCTTTCGTCTCTTTCCTTCTCCTGTTCGCTTTCTCCGGTACCGGAGGTCGGCGGCGCGTGGAGAGTCACGCGCTTGATGGGTCGTCGAGGGGTTTGGTCGTGACGGTTTTTGGGGAGATAAATTCTGCTCAGAATCTCGTTCAAGATAATATCGCCACACCTGTAGTTCCTGATAAATTTCCGGTAAGTTCGTAACTTTTCCGTTCGTTTTTCCGAGAAAGTTAAATTAATTTTCCAGGAAAATAAAAGTTTTTCTTTTTTTTCCTTCAATTCTCGAAAAGATTTTCTTTTTGTTTCCCGAGAAAACTAGATTCTGTTCATTCAACAAAATTTATGCATCAAAGGTTTTATTTTTCTAAAAAACATTTTCGTATTATATGATTATATCTACACAAATTATAAACCTTCAAGCAAAATATATATTCATTATAAATAAATTCAGTATAAAAGATAAATTTTAAGTTGATAATCGTGAAATAAAGATTTAGATCGTACAACAGCTTAAATAAAAATCACTTTCATTATCAATTATATTATTTAATATGGATTTTTTTGTTAAAAAAGTTTTTTTTTCCCGAAATTATATTTCAAGTGCGAAATCGTCGTGCGTCTCCACTCCATAAGTCCTTTGAATTTTCAGTATCGACGACGGCGTCCAACTTTATAGTTGACTTCCACATTTAGATTTTTTTTATTATATTTTGATAATTTTAAATTAATTTATAATAAAGGAAAATTTAATGGGCTTTATAGTCAGGCCCATTGGGCTTGTAACATTAAACGATGTCGTTTTTGTGCAGATTCCAGAGATATGGCAGAAACCAGACAATGGAAGCTATGAGCAATGCATAGCTCGGTCGAAGAACAGAGGTACAATCATACTGCTCGAATCTCAAACCCTAAACAAAAATTAATCTGATTATGATGTTGTTTAATCTTCAGGAACACCTCGAATCACCAATGGTTATCTTGTTGTTCATTCAAATGGTGGTCTGAATCAGATGAGAACAGGGGTAATGTTTTTGAAATCGTTAGCTTAAGATCTTTTGTTTTGATGTTCTTGAGCTAATTCAATAGCTTCGATGCGTTTCTTTGCAGATATGTGACATGGTTGCGGCTGCCAAAATCATGAATGCAACTCTGGTTCTGCCATTTCTTGACCATGCTTCGTTTTGGACTGATCCGAGGTATTTAGGGTTTCTGCTATTATGATTGGAGAATCAAATTGTTTTGAATAGAGAATCAAATTGTGCTGAGATGGAATTGAACTGTTCTACAGCACTTTTAAGGACATATTTGATTGGAGACATTTCATTGAAGTACTCAAAGACGATGTCGACATTGTAGAGTACTTACCACGAGAATATGCTTCGATAAAACCCGCTGTAATCGATCCAATTTCCTGGTCCAAGGTACTCGGTTTTAATTCTGAATATTCAAATCATTAGATCATGAATCATAGTTTATGGTATTGGTTTCATTCGATATGGTATCAATAGTGACGATATTCGTCCTGGTTTGAATATTCTGATATCGAAGCTTTAATTGTGATATTCATGTTTTAGGATCGAGTCCATGGTGACGTTATATTGTTTTACCTTATATATATATATATGAAATCATACAACCATAAACTTTTAAACTAGTTTCTCAGTTTAATTAGACTTAATTTCAATCGAGTCTGATTCGTCGCGATGTGAATATTAGAGTTTGATTTGTCGTGATTTGAATATTATGATGTTGGACCTCTAATTGAATCGATCATGGACGTTCCTTTCTTGTTTATAATTGTGATATTCATGTTTTAGGATCGAGTTTTCAAGGTGATGGAATGTTACGTTATATTGTTTTACCTTTATATATATTATATATGAAATTAAACAATCATAAACTTTTAAACTAGTTTCTCAGTTCAATTAGACTCAATTTCGCGATTTGAATATTAGAGTTTGATTCGTCCCGATTTGAATATTATGATGTTGACCTCTAATTGAATTGATCATGGACGTTTCTTTATTAGCTTTGATCCCTTTGTTTATAATGTGTAATTCGGAAGTGGATTATTTCCAGGCAAGTTATTACAGAAACTCGGTTGCACGTACGCTGAAGAAGCAAAAGGTGGTTAAGTTCATTCACACCGACTCTCGAATGGCAAACAACGGTATTCCTCCTTCAATCCAACGATTAAGATGTCGTGCAAATTACGAAGCTCTTCGATATGCTAAGGACATAGATGACTTGAGTAAAGATTTAATCGATCGATTAAGAGGAAGCAACGAACCATACCTCGCTCTTCATTTGAGGTACAACCGAAACCATTCTTTCTTCGTTAGATATCAAATCAAATTACAACCATTAATACAACCTTAAAAAACCAAACTTGATGAACAGATACGAGAAAGATATGTTGGCATTCACCGGTTGTAATCACAGTCTAACATTAGAAGAATCAGCAGAGCTTGAACGAATGAGATATGAAAACCCGCGTTGGAAAGATAAGATTATCAACGGTACTCAACAACGTTTACTCGGCGCGTGCCCAATGACGCCACGAGAAGCTGCCCTTTTCCTTAAAGCCATTGGATTCCCTTCAACCACTACGATTTACATCGTGGCCGGAGAAATATACGGAAAAAACAGTATGACTGCGTTTTACGAAGAGTTCCCTAATGTTTTCACTCATTCAAACCTTGCAACGGACGAAGAACTCGCACGAATCAAGCCTTACCAGAATCGTCTTGCAGCGTTGGATTACACATTGGCTTTGGAAAGTGATGTTTTCGTTTATACTTATGATGGAAATATGGCTAAAGCTGTTCAAGGTCATAGAAGATTTGAAGGTTTCAGAAAGACGATCAATCCCGATAGGTTAGAAATCTGAAATTCATTCAAAACTTTACTATAATTGTCTTACGAATCGAACCCTTTTTTCTATTTCAGGTATAAATTCGTGAAATTAATCGATCATCTCGATTTGGGAAGCATTTCGTGGGAAGAGTTTTCATCTAAGGTTAAGAGATTGCATCAGAACAGAGTAGGAGCTCCTTATTTAAGAAAGCCAGGTACAAACCCTAAGACTGAAGAGAACTTTTATGCTAACCCTCTACCGGGTTGCTTGTGTGACAAGCAACCTCAAGATCAAACCGGGTCTAACCGGTTCGGGAGTTCGAGATAGTTCTCTTATAACCGGTTTCTGAAAAGGGTTCAAGATTTTGGTACTCGCATGGAAAAAAGGGTAAATGAGAAGAAGGATCGTTGGAAGAGTAGTAGGGTGGGTTTTTTTTTTCTTTTATATAAAAGATTTAATTTGATTCATTAGTCTTAGGTTTATTATTTAATATTTCATAGTACAGATTTAGAGAAATCAGACAAGATTTTGATTCGGATGCTTGAGTAAATATTAAATAAAAGACAAAAACAAATCCACTTTAATATAAATCAATTTATCAAGTTTCCATTAAAATTGACATTCGTTGATTATTATGGGCATTTCCAAAATATTTAGGCCGTAATATAACTCACAGATTAATTTTTTATTGTTTAATATATTTATTTAAATATTAAAATGTAATATCATAAGGAAAGCGATAATAACTACCCTTATTTTGGTATTATTTTAGTTATGGATTGTAGTGAATAAATTCAACGAACAACAATGCAATTACGAATACGAAAGAACAACTATATATATATATATATTAGTTCCAATTATCGAGAAGCTTATATATATAAACAAAAACGTTAATCCCTAGCATTTATTATGAAATTTACGTAATTAGGCAGCTATAAACATAGGATTAACATGTCCAAAATCAAAACCTTATTCATGCCAACAAGATACATATACTTATCTTTGCTTTTAATTACTCATAAAAACAACAACTAGAAGATTTGGTACGTGATAGGAGAGGTCTGTTTCTGTTGAACTGTACAATACATGCGACAAATCATGCATATACCGTAAGGAATTTTGGGGTAATATATATATATATATATATATATATATAATTTAAATGATATTGTATAGTAATTTATAGTTAAAGAGTATATTGTTATGAATTAAAAATATAGAAACCAACTCGTAATTTTTCATTTGTTGAGAGACTAAATTATAAATAACTAAAGTTGAATTTCTATACATGGGTTGTGGTCTCCAATGAGAATATATACAAAAGATAAAAATAATTTTATTTCATAAGAAACGAAATAAAAGGTCTGTCGAATAATTATTCGTTGGAAGATTCAAATCGAAGTTCTTCCGTATCTTGAATGGATCAAGATACGTTTCCGCAAATTTTCGTTATATTTTTTAAATATTAAAATATTTTTATATACTAAATCTATAATTTTTTATATTAGTTAGATCAAAACCTATATTTGATATCATTATCGGTTCAAGATTATTTACTTTATTTTTTTCTCTTTTGATTTACCACAAACCTCTTCAAAACCGATTTCTTCAATTTTTTATTTCGATTCTATTTTTCTTTCTGATACCATAATTTTTTTCCATCAAAGATCTTATTATTTTTCTTCTTTTTTTTCTCCGACTGTCTTAAAAACAATATATATCGTCCACGGGTCTATCATGATTTTGTTTGACTTCTTTACATATAATTTGATATATATTTTCTTTATATTAAACAATTTTATTATTTTTAGTTTTTTTTCTCCTTGAAAATTTCTTTTTAGAAAAAAATGATAAAATAAAATATATAAAAAATGGACCGAGAGAAATGCAATGTCATAATTATGATCCAATAATTGGGTTAATATCAGGCCCATTTAAATTATTATTGGGCCTAAATTGGCCCAAATGCTATACGTTGTAGATTTCCCGCCAAAGGACGAAGCGATCAACCTCCGGAAGTGCATCGTTTTTATAATATGACCGAAATACCCACACCAAAGGAAATTCAAATGCACAAATTCTGCGGATCGAGAACGAGGGTAAAATAGTACTTACAGTTGGAAGGACAATAGAGTAATTGAGAATAAAATATCCCGAGACACTTGCCCTACGAATCTTGAGTTGAGAGAGAGAGAGAGAGCGTGTGTTCACGCGATCGCATGAACGAGCAATTTCAGTTAAGTCCGGTGGGTGAACGGAAGCAATGGCCGGAGCTTGTGGGAGACAATCGGAGACGAAGGTAGTGGAGATGGAGGAGGGAGAGGTTGAGGCAGGTAGTGGAGAAGATCTGTCTGCGTTTGTCGGGGAGGGGACTAGCGGCGGAGTTAAGGAGCGAGTCAAAGGACCGTGGTCGCCGGAGGAGGACGTGGTGCTGAGTCAGCTTGTGGGAAAGTTCGGAGCGAGGAACTGGAGTCTGATCGCGCGCGGAATTCCTGGTCGTTCTGGAAAATCTTGTCGCCTCCGGTGGTGTAATCAGCTCGATCCGACGGTTAAACGGAACTCTTTTACCGGTAAGTTTTCTTGGTCGCTTGATTCAGTCCTGGATGTGGGGATTTTCAGTTTGTAATTAGATTTCAACGTGAAGTGTTTTTGTGATCTTCGTTCTGAATTTTGAATATTTGGGAATGAGGGTCGGAATTGATTAATTTAGGGTTTTGGTCTTAGATCCCCAAAATTCCCCCATAATTATGGTGAATTTAGATGTTCAAGATATTGAAGATTGATTAAACGTTGGGTGTTACTTGTATAGTTGTGAAATATAGATAATCCGATTGAATCATGTTCTGGGTTTGGAGCCGCCAGTACCTGCCTCTGTAATAATGTCTGTAGGTGTTTCTGAGTTCATCTGCTGTTCTTGTCTTGAAGCCCATTGGCATAGGAAAAGTGATCTTCGGCCAAACTTAAAAGACAGATTGAGTTTCCAATAGATGTTGTGTTGGTGTCAATTACATTCATTGGAAAGTTGTTGTGACCGTATATGGATCTGTGGATTACTCTCGAAATCGTTCTTAATTTTGGTTTGACCTCCATGTGATGATCAGAACATAGTATTGGAACATCTTTGTGCATGACTCATATCGGTTCAATAGTATCTTATTTGTTTTCAAGTTGTACATAGTGACAATCTACAATTTGATAGCATATTAGGTCAAGGAACAGATCAAACTATATATAACAAATGGTGATGCGTGTATAGACATGTTCTAAATCAAGCATTTTCATTGGATTTTGTTTATGCAGAAGAAGAGGATCAGAAGATCATTGAAGCACACGCTATCCATGGAAATAAATGGGCAGCAATTGCCAAACTTCTCCCTGGTAGAACAGATAATGCTATCAAGAATCACTGGAATTCTACTCTTAGACGTCGATATATGGACCTTGAAAAGGCTAAAATGGGAACTGGAAACAGAGTTGAAGATTCAAGCTTTGACAAAACAAAAGCATTATCAGATGAAACTTTATCTTCTGGTGGTGGCCATGTTGCTCCACTTGTATCTTCAGAAGGAAGAGAGACAACCTCAACAGAAATGTCTGAAGAACGATACGAAGAAAGACCAAATGCAGAAAGCATATCTATACAAGAACGAAACGACCCTCCAACGCTTTTCCGACCAGTTCCTCGTATGAGTGCTTTTAATGTTTACAATCACATGGATGACTCCATGACTGCATCTAAACAGGATAACAACGCATTTAGATTGCTCGAAGAAGCCTATAACGAGCGATTCGTGCCTCAAAATTGTGGATTTGGGTGTTGCCGTAATCCCATTGATACTTGTCAGCAAAACTCACTGATGGGTCCGGAATTTGTGGATTACTTGGAACAAGCAGTGTGCCCTAGCTATGAACTGGTGGCAATAGCAACGGATATAAGCAGTTTGGCTTGGCTGAGAAGTGGATTGGAGAATAGTAATGTTAGGGTAATGGAGGAAGCTGTGAATAGGTTAATGCCACATCATCATCATGGTCATCATCATCATGGTCATCATCATCATGGTCATCTAATCTCGGATAGGGGGAAGAAAATGCCTAATGTTCTGTCCACATAACTGTTTGTGGACTGAGAAACCTCTTTCTCTCTCATCAGGTAGACACTGATTTCATGTTCAATGACCAAAAACTCTTCAAGAAATTCTATCTTTTTCTCTTTTTGTTCTAACGATTCTATCAAAGTTTTTATTTTTTCTATCAAAAGTTTCTATCTTTTGGTCAAAATGATGGTTTTAATGTCATTATGTCAAACACTCTTATTGAGAAAGAGAGAACGATGGGCCCCATAAGTGTATCAGCCGTCAGGATCTGTCCTCCCACGTATGGGGGAGTGAAGGTTCTATCAGCTGCGACGCACCCACATTCACACACCACATCTCTGCCGTCCATTCTACTTACGAGGGCCTTATCAACGGTCCCAAGTGTCTGAAGCCAAAGACTTTAGGTGCAAGCGGATTATAAATTATAATCTCTATTTAATTACAAATAAAATAAGATACTTAGCGTGCGGATTAGCGTATCGATTTACTTAAAAGTCTGTGATCCTCTTTACGCTTCTTGGTCCCCCGACACACCACTCTTACACTTACTCAAAGAGAGCCCTTTCATTTTTCGCTTCTCTCTCTGTCTATATATATATATATATATATATATTTCTATATCTATATATCTTGATCCGAGTTTATGTTTACTTGTAATTGAAGTATTGTTATGTTAATAGTTTCCGTCTGATCGTTTGAGATCTTGACCCAGTTACATCTCTCTCTCTCTCTCTCTCTCTCTCTCTCAAAATGTCATCTTTAGAAGTGTCTCATATAGATTTGGAAAGTGGGACCGGCAACCACAGCCGGGAAAGTGACGTCGGCGATGCAGAAGAAGAAAGCTCGTGTGATTCCGAGTTTCATTCCGCTGTACGAAACTTTTCCGGCGAGTTGGATGACCGGAAACCTTCTCCGGAGAGAGAGTGTAGGATTTGCCACATGGGTTTAGAAAGCAACAGACATGAATGTGGAGTTCCAATGGTGTTAGGATGTTCATGTAAAGATGATTTAGGTTTTGTTCATAAACAATGTGCCGAAACTTGGTTCCAAATCAAGGGTAACAAGTGAGTTCTGTGTTTATTTTTAATATTTTTTATTTTTAAAATCTTTACTGACTGACCATGTTCTTGAATTAAGGGCTTGTGAGATCTGTTGTTCGATTGCTCGGAACTTTTCGACGGCGGAGAATGAAAACGGTGAAGAAAACGACGTGGAGGCGGAGAGGGTCGCCGGAGAATCAGAGGATAGAAGATTTTGGAGAGGTCTAAATTTCATAATGACATGTATGGTGTCTGCATTTGTCATCTTATGGTTCTTCCACTTTAATCTTCCTTCTTAAAATAATTTAATCTTATATAATATTCTCAATGTGGTTTTGCTTTTGGCACGAGTGCAATTATTTGGGAGACAAACAACCACACGAAAATATCCATAATTATAACCAATATGACAACATTATCTTCCAATAATATCAAATAGTATAAACTTTTTTAAAAAATTCATAATAAACTTTTTAATTTTGTTTCTAACCGTAAAAAAATATATAAACTTTTTTTTCCACATATTTATTGAAGAATTTATTATTTTACTATAACACATTAATTAATTAACATTTTCTTCCTTAATAATATATAAAGTTTTGTAATTACCTATATATTAATTCATGAGTTTATATTTTATTCTGAAAATAAAATTTTAAATTATGTATTATTCTTAAAATAATATGTTGGTAATTTATTATTTTGAAAATAGATATGTAAATTTTTCTTTTCTATCTCTTTGAAACACATTCAATAATTATTATATGATACAAATTTATACCCAAACTAATATATTTTGTTGTCTATCATTGGTTATGACATAAATCATGAATTCTTTTATACGATATTATATAATTCTAAACTTTTGAGTTAACTTTTAAAATTTATTTATATTCAAATCCATATTAACTATTATATTAGAGTCTGTTTCGTTTCGATATGAAAATTTCGATATTTGAAACCTCGATTGTGAATATTCATGCCTCATGATTAAACCTTGGTACAAGGAAAGTGATATGTTGTTTTACGCAACAGAGACTAGGATATAAAATCAGAACTCCTATATATATATTATCAAATAACTCTAAACTATTGAACTATTTGTTAGATCCAAATTCATATTTGTTAACGTTACTGAAATTGACATGATTATCGAGAATTTTAGCATGTTATACTACATATGACACAAAACATCAATGATAAACATATAAAAACCGGATAATACATTCGAAAATTCTCAAACAAAATCAAAGAAAGTAAAACACGAATTTACAAACTTAAATGTGTGTATATGTTTCACATTTTTTTTTGAGATAAGTATACAAATAGAGAAGTGAGTATATGTTAAAGAAACTATACAACTTTTGGGAATAGTAATAATCGTTGGACGGTTAATGAATTTGAAGATGAGAGCCATTTCTAAATGCTTCTTTAGCTTCACTTTCCATCCCGAGTTCGAGGAGACAAGCCGCTTGTAAATAAAGAGCGATGGACCATTCGGGAGACACCACTTGTGCTTGCATTGCATCTCTTAACGCCTCTTGGAACATGTCGTTCATCATGTAACATAAACATCGTCTTGCCAATACAGTCGGTGACTCTGTGATTGCACCGTTCAAAAACTGTAACAATAAGATGTTTAATCTTACATGAATCCTTGGTAATAATACTTCAAGATAATGAATCATATATATATATATATATATATAATTTAAAACCCTTAAATAATATTCTAAAAAACGTTAGACGTTAATCAAATGATAATCCAAAAACTAAAGGGTCTGGATGGTTTCTAAACGAATTAAATAATATATAAAATAAAAAAATACTATATGTTAATCAAATCCAAAAACTAAAGGGTCTGGATGGTTTCTAAACGAATTAAATAATATATAAAATAAATAAAAAATACTATATAGATATATAAATATTAATTATTATTATTATTATTGTTGTTTAGATTATTATATTTATCTTATTGAAATAATATATTTCGTATAGATAAACGTTTAGCAATGTTTAGTTCATAACAAATATGTTCAGACCGTCTAGAGATATGCCTAAATAGACAATTAGATCGTCTAATGGCCTCAAACATCTAAAAACCGATTAAATAGTAGTACATCGACACATTTGACCAAACAATTTAAAGGTTTGTTGGATGCGTTGAGAATATTGCTTTAAAATTCCGCAAATGTCATATATTTGGATACGTATACGGATATACAGAGATCATACTGACCTCAGTGTAGAATTCAATCGCAGCTTCGAAATCCTTTGATCGAAAAGCAGCATCGCCATGCCTCTTATAGTCCAAATTCTCCTGCATTTGGCCTGTCCACATCTGAAATGAAAGCTGCAATATATACCATAAGAAAATAACAACATTTTCTCAGTCAGTTTTAATATGAAAATCACAAGATTAACTATTTTTTTTTTCCCACAAGGCACAAAGTGTACACCTCACTCGTGACACCATCATCATCTATGTACCCAAGTTTCTCCAGCAGTTCATGTATGGCACCAAGATCCACTCTCCAACATGCATCTCCAAATGGCATCTCGGTTTTATTCTCACACTTCTTATCGAGCAAAGTGTATGATGGAGACTGTCATTTTTTACTCAATGAATTAGAATCTATGCTTCAATGGATTTGTCAAATATGGATTGAGCCTATCTAATCCCAAAAGCTAGCTTGTTTAGGATTGTCCATTATCATATAAAATATATATGAGTCTAACTAATCCCAAAAGCTAGTTGAAAAGTTTAGGATTGTCCAGTATCATATATATATATATATATATGAGTCAAATATAGGCTGAGTCTAACTAATACCAAAAGCTAGTTAAAGACTTTAGGATTGTCCAGTATTATATGAGTCTTTAAGTTTATGTCCTAGCCGACGTGTGATAACTTATCATAATACTCCCCTCACGCTCAGCTCGGTCCGGACATCGCAATCGAGACCCAATATTGGTATATTTAAATCGGGATGAAGCAGACTCTGATATCATGTCAAATATGGGTTGGGTCTAACTAATACCAAAACTAGTTCAAGACTTTAGGGCTGTCCAGTACATATACACGAGTCCCCAAATTCATGTCCTAGTCAATTCATGTCCTAGTCAACGTGAGATAACTTATTGTAACAGGATTTGTTTGGTAAGAGTGACTTACAGGAGTGGTCCCTTTGCAATTGGACCAAGATTCAGTTCGCTTCTGAATTCTATTAAGAGTTGCCACAAGAAACTTAATGCTAGGCCTTTCCTCAGGCTCAGTCTGCAAACAACGGGAAGCTAGATGTATTAGTTCTGTTCTATCCTCGTCAGAGAATTGACCATCCAGAGCTGAATCCATTAGCACCAAAAAGTTTTTGCCTTTGAACAGATCAAGTGCCTGCAATTGCATCAACAAACAACCAAAAAATCAATGTCAATATTCATTATAACTGATATTTGTACCAAACCAGACACACCATTGTATCATAATCTCGTTTTAGTGGAATCTCCAGAAGCAAAAGATGTTTGATTTGAGATAAAAAAAAAAACTTACATGGTATGGAGGAATATGTCTTCCGCTCATAAGATCCAGCAATACTGTCCCGAAGCTAAAAATGACACTCTCTGGTATCACAGTACCTACCAAAGATATGAAGAAAGTGCTTCTTTAGGAGTATAAAAAATAACACATAAAACAGATAAAATGTTCAAAGTATACGTAGGAAACGTTAGACCAGATGAAAGCGTCAGCACTACCTGAATGAAAGTATTATGTCATTTATATAATATTTTGATAGTTTGGGTTTAAATCTTAATTATTAAAAGTTAATAATTATTTAAGAAACGAAAAATGAGTTTTCGTAATCAGATTCGTAATAGCCTTCAAAAGAAAACGAAGAACGAAAACAGTTTTCGTTCTTCCCGAATCTCGCATCAAACATTGAAAGCAGATTCGATCTCGGTGTGGATACGCGTAGAGGCCTTTTGCTATCAAGTCTATTGCATCCGACCATCACACGTTCAAGGTTAACAGTATATTCGAAATCATTTCTAAATCTGTTCATCGTTGAAACCCGAAAAACAATACTTAAACGTGACTAAACCCTCTATTCGGGTTGGTAAAACACGCTTCCGCATCCCAAATCCACCCAACACTAAATTTATGTTGTAAGCTAAAAGAGTGTCGTTCAGAACGTACCTAAGCACAAATATTCAGGAGGAGCAAATGCCAAATTCGAGCTATAGCTCTTCCCTGCTTGACTACTTTTCATGAGACCAAAGCAAGACAATTTGGGATTCCCCACCTATGAAGCATTTTGTCACTTTTATGATACAAAATGATGGTTTGTCAAAAGATAAGGAGAGTTTAGACTCCATATCTTACTTTATCAAACAATATTCTGTAGGCATTAAGATCATGGTACAAGTCTATCCCTCTGTCAATACAATACTCCAAGGCTTCCGCGGTTTGTAGTGCAACCCTTAATCTCATTTCCCATTTCATCGGTCGTTTCTCCCCTGAAAATCATTTACTGTTTTAGCAATCATCAAGAGACATAATAGAAACAGATTCAAATAGCTGAAAACCAAAGATAAATTTCTACATATTTTCTTGGAAGTTATTTCAGAGACTTTCTTTATCAATCTTTGATCTTTGGATAACATAGGCCTTAGAGTGAACAAGGTAAATGGTGGGTTGCATAAGACTGAAAATTCGCCATATTCAATTAGACAAGGCGTGTAACTCTATTCTCCATCTTCATCTCTTTCAAATATAACCTAACTAAACCAAAATTTAGTTACCCAAGACCATATTAGGAGTCTATGATCCTTGTTCTGATCGATGTAGGACAATACAATATAACATTCTTCTTGACAATCAAATCAGCTCGGTTGTACTTGGGATATCATGTCAAATAAGCATTTGAATCTAACTATGATACATGTTGTATAACAATCTCTAATCAAAAGATTACCTTATGGGCCAGAATATGATACTAAGTGTCTGAAAGGGAACAACTGATCTTACTAGCTAGGTCTGGAAAAATGGAGAATCAATAAGACTTACAGTGGAAGAGATGCTTTGCAAGAGTTTCATTGGGCATGTACTCTGCAACAAGCAACCTTTCGTTGCCTTCTAAACAACAACCTATTAAATTTGCCATACGCTCACTCCTCATCCTCCCCACAGCTTGTGCTTCATCCTGAGAGATCACCGCACTCAAATGAGGAGAAAGTGTGACTGAGAAGACATCATTGATAAACAAGAGTGGAACCAAATTTACAAACGATTTGAAATCAAACGGAATGGGGCATGAATCTCAAGATTATCAGCAAAATTTACGAACAATTAGAAGAACCAATCAAAATAGTGAAATTCATAATCAAATTAAGATCGATAGGGAAAGGACGAACGAGGAATTCGAAAGGATCAGGCCAAGCAAGCCTCTGGAACCGCTTGACGGCAACCGTACGGCCGTCGTCGAGCATCCCTCTGTAGACGATGTTAGGAACTCTGTCGTTGTGCTCCGATACTATGTTTTTGGCAGAGAATTCTCCGGTGGAGATCCTCAACTCCTCCAAGCTGAACTCCCTGAAACTCGGACAATATTCTCTGACATCCTCTACTCCGTTCTCTGTAACAAATGACTCCATCACTTCTCAATCATCTTTTTCATCGAAAAAAACCGCAAAAAAAAAAAACAAAAATAGTATAGAATCTTCGCCAGATTTTACCTGGATCGTCGATCATGGTGACGGATTCCAACGGAGGAGACCAACGGGGACCCCGGGATTTGAAGCAAATGCAACCCATATCAATGGCGGGGAATGAGAACGATCGAGTAGGAGGGATATGATGACCGGCCGGCGAAGAAAACGGAGGTCAATCACTCGATCGGACGGCTAAATTAGCTTCTCCGGCGATCCACAACCATAGTGAAAGCGTCAGAGATGAGAAATCCTCTGATATAATTTTTAAAATGCTCAACGAACAACTCCCGCCCCAAAAAAAAAAAACTTATTGTTAATGAAAAATAAATCACTTTTAAATTTACATAATTAAATATATACAATTAAATTAACCCATAAATATTCGATTTTGTATATGGCAGATCATCTATTCATTTATGCATTTTTAATAGATTTTTAGTTATTTTTATATTTTATGATATGAATATTATGTAGAACATTATTGATTATTGATTATCCAACAGACGAATTTCACATATATATATACATTATAATTCTGAAATAAAATAAAAATAAAAAAATGTTTGAAAACTTTTAAAATTATTTTTCAGAATTTACCAATAAATTTTAATATCCAATTATCTTGAGCTAAAAAAAACGTGGGGATCATAATAGTTATATGGTGCTAAAAAATAGTTTTATTTTAATAATAATGATGACAATGTCAACCGAATCTTGCAAAAAAAAATATTAATTAATTTTTTTAATGAAAAATAAATGAATAGATTGTGCCAATGGACTTCAGCATGAGTAATGCCTTCTCATTGCAATTATTTTATAAACATTCTTATTTTTTACACTGTTTCCTAAAAGTTATTTAGAATGTCATAATGATTTTTGGTTTAGATGTCAGTTTCTTAATAATTCACTTTAAAAATTAATCCAAAACATAATCAACGTTTTAAAAATATAAAATATGTTATTATATTATATATATATTTGGATATTTATGTTATATATATTATATTTATGTAATAAATTATCTTATTTGTCCCATTTATACAACTCTGTAATTATTATATTGATGGTTAGTTTGATATTCATGAAATATTTAATTACACCGAACGGATTCCGAGAAATAGTAATATGGGCCTAAATATATTATAATAAAAGCCCATTGAATTAACGATGGGCCTAAAAATCATAATCATAGGCCCAATAAAAAGCCCAGCCCATTATTTGAATTTTCTTCAACTCCATGAACTGAAATGAAATACCTTATCGAAATCTCAGAATTAGAAGTCCTCGTTTGATTTGATTGCTCGAGATTCCAAAACCCTAGCTGGACGTTCCCGATCTTTGTTGCAGAATCGCTTCGTGTTTTTGGGGCACTGCGACAAATGGCGCTTCGTGGGTCTGAATTTGTATGCAAAGTGAGTGATTTCTTTTTGTTTTTTGAATTCTATCGTCAAGACGGATGTGTGGAGATGAATATTGAATTTGCAATCCTATTTCTAGGACCGAAGAAACTGATTCATGTTCTTTCATTTCTCCGATTTCTATTTGAATATCGATGGTTGAAGTTTTGCGAGAATAAGATGCAAACCCTGGAAATCGATGTTAGGGTTTGATATGTGTTAAAGTTTTATTGGTTGTGGAACCTGGAGATTCCTTGTGTTGTGATCTTCTGCGTAATTGGTCAATTCTCTTGTTTTACGATATGAGATGAATTTAATTTACTTTCATTATATATATATATATATATTTTAGATTAAACATTATTTCATCTAGATTAAAACGCTTACTAGATTCAATCATTTGCATTTAGAAAAAAATTATTTTATTTTTATTATATATTTAATAATACTGTAATATTAATATTATTAATTATTTTGAATAATATAAAAAATATAATCATTTAAAAATAATAATTTTTACTAGTATTTATATAGTATTCGTTACATATTTTATCTTATATATACCGTATAGTATATCTTAGTAGCAGATAAAATATCCAAAAAATCCGTTTCGATTTGAAATTTGTCTCGAATTCGAGAAATAATATTTGAACCTATTATTCAGGTTCGAGTGATAAAATTATTAAATATGCAGATTCGGTTTCAGGATTTTCGCTCTCATAAATCGATATTCGCGAATACTTGTATATATATTACGAAAATACTCTTAATTTTCATGATAATTATCAAAATTTCATTATGATTAGGTTTGGTATCTGAATTTGAATCAATATATACTCTAATACTAAAAAAAATTGAGTACTGAGTATTCGTGGATATCCAATTGAGTGCTGAGTATTCGTGGATATCCGATTTATTATTTGGGTATTGGATAATTGTATAGCGTGTATTCGAATTCGGATACAAAATTGACTATCCGTTCGATTTCGGATACAAAATTGAGTATCTAGACATTCTAGTTGCTAAGGTTATATTTATTTTTTTCTACATAAACATCGATTATGCATTCAATTTAGTAAGATTTGGAACATTGATTTGATGCAATGTTGGTTGTTGGGACAGGGGCCAAGTAGTTATGTCTTCATCCGTACTACGAGACTGCGTCTGTATCCAATCCAATGTAATATGGTTTGGGGCAGCAACAAATCCGGGTCGGGTCATCTCGTCCTGC